>NIPQ01090845.1:0-14982 GCA_002806875.1 Lepidotrigona ventralis hoosana | reverse complement strand
CCGACCGACGAACGAACGAAAACAAATTTAACAAGTTTGATAAGTTAACATGCCCCACAATGAACTTTCCGTTCAAGCCATTTGGAATTCATTGCAAGACGAAGAATTTTTTAAAAACTTGTTACAGGATCATGTATTGACATCTTAATAATACGTGCACCGCGTTTATTCTATCTTGGGGCGTGACGATCATTTCTTCCGTTAAGATCGGCTAAATTTCGATAAGAAGACTGTAAAATTTGTCATCAAGTTATTAGTATTTAATATTATAGTGTATAATAAATTATTATTATTTAATATCATTTGTTACTATTTAATACATAAAAAATATTACTGAAAATATTTGGAACGTTTCATTTTAAATTAATTTTGACGTCATTAGAAAATTGTTTGTTAAAAATAATACCTTAAAATTAAATTCATTGCATCGTTCTGTAATGCATCTTAACCTTTAGACACTTTTCTTGACAATTATAGTTTTTCTGCACTGTTNAACCTTTAGACACTTTTCTTGACAATTATAGTTTTTCTGCACTGTTATAAAAATTGCAAGACATACTCCAGAAGCAAAACTGTGAATCGTAATAGGCGTAAGCGGAAAGCCAACCAAAAACCAGCCCGACACGGAACATCAAGACAGGTCCTGTTCGAATTAATAACGCGCGCGTACATGTCCGCGCACTCGAATGACACGAGCATCCGGCGAGCGCGATAAAAATTCTTGCGATGCAATCAGTCGGCTTGCTTAGGACCGCAAAATTGCGGGCACCGAGAGGGTAAAATGCCACGGAATGGGTATGACCCTACGATGGACGTGTACACACGGACAGGGCTCGCGCACACATCGACAGTGTCTGCAGCAGTTAATGGAAGCTTAGAGGTTGATAGCCTTGAGTATGTACCGCGGCTGGTCGTGCCATGGCCGACCGATTCTTGGACTCTCTCTCCTGGGTTCGTCCGACTTGACCGCTCTTTACCTCTGGAAATCCAGCCGCCTCTCTTGCCCTTCTGCCAGCTGTTCATCTCGTTCCATCCCTATTTCTCCAGTTCCATCGCTCTCTCTCTCTTTCTCCGGACGTGTGTCGTTACAGGAACGCTGCGCGCCGACCGGCATTCCGCGCAAACAGCGCGGAGGTTTTCGCTTGCCAAATTGCTTGGATAACGAGTCGGCTGCCACGGGGACGACGTGCAGAAGACGTATCGGAAACAACGCGAAATCCCACGCTGCTGTCCCAATAAGCTTCCCTGCGTGTTCATTTTCCACCTAAGGCGATATTACACACCGTGCTTCTTCCTCTGTAGCTCCGTGATTACCGTCAGCTCGGCTACAACTTTATCACGCCGGAGTCATTGAACCGTTTGCAGCGCAATCATCGCGAGATTTTCGCGTCGTTTCATGGAAATTCGCCTTAACCGTTTCGAGCGCCAGGGGCTATTTAAAAAGAAACCGCGTTTGACGTGAAAAAAATGCCTAAAAGTAGACAAAGTGCCTATTTATGATAAACGGTGGTTTTAATTGAAAAAGAAAAGTAACTAGGCGAGGAAGCTTCGATATGACTGGCGACTTTAATATGGCGTTAATTGTAATTGTAACACGAAATCTGAACCGCGCGATCACGCTGCATGGTTGAAAAAAACAGTTACGCCCTCGAGGAAAATGCGGGAAAACTTGGCTACGATCGTGCAAGCAACGCTTGCCCAACAACAATTTCAAAGCAACGAGCGAGAGGATACTTGAGAACCAGGGGGGAGGGGGGCAGGAGGGGACGGGAGAAATATATAGGGGTCTTTGATCCGTACACCCTTCCTGCAAGTTCCTGGTACATGGCCGGCCCGTTACTCTAGTCACTACCAACTACTGGAGTAAATACTGCCGCGGTCACGTGTTTGCTCAGATCCGGACACAATTTACCATCGTTCGCGGTGTCTATAACCAGCGTTCGTGATAGGTGTTGCGACGAACGGCATAAAGGATACGGCGTGAAAGAGACATTACGAAACTCGAGACTACCGAGCCCGTGAATGCGTCTTCCCGTAGAAACGGAAGCAAACGTTGTAGAATTACGCGCACGATAGGACGGACGGTTAGTTCGCTTGACTACACTGGCTCGGCAGTTCCATTCGAAATTACTTATCAACAGTGCAAATATCGAGATAACGATGACTGGAAGGAAAAGGATGATTCACGTAACGTTAACCCCCTTGGGTACATTTGTGACGGCTGACACTTGTTTTGCCTGTAACAATAAGTGCAGGACGACGAGCCTAACATTTAACATGTGCATTCTTGTTTATTCGAGAGTATCAGTTGCAACAGAAGAAACAATTCTAGTATTTCGGTGAACGCACTTGCTTTGAAAAATATCATACTCTTCGAAATTATTAGTAATTTGCTTTTCGTTGTACCTTCAGTTTATTTGTTTTCATTTTCTTTTACTTGTTTATAGTCTGAAATGAATGAATTCTTACATAAAAGCTACCGCTTTTACATACTACTCCGTGCGTAACAAATTAAATCTCTTCCAATATGCAAAAATTTTTTCAAATAAGTCAGTAATAAGTTCAAAGTGATTGCTTTTCGGATGACAAACGAAAAATATTGAAACGAGCTACGAACCAGCGAATATTTCAATTGATACGAGAACCCTGTGTTTCTGAAGTCTTGGATTTACTCGTTCAAAGCATCCAACAATATATTGATATTGCTCTTTAGCTAGAATATAGCGAAGATTGCCTTCGAAACACTCGGTATATAAATTACACGGAAGCATAAACTTTTATCGGCGGAGAAACGAAATTTTACCGCAGCGTTAAATCGAAAGCTCCATCCTATAATATCAATTTCAAAGTATTAACGTAATCGAGGATAATTGTCGGCTGTTTGAACTTTATATCGGCAACAATGCATCGGCCGATGAATCGCGTGACCATTGTTAATACGATAAGTTGGTCGGAAGGCAGTTCTAACGAGGCAGTAAATAAGAGAAAACTGAGGAAACACGAGACAAGCAGTAGAAAGAAAGAAGATCGAGGTTATAAATAATGGCTACGGCCCGGGAGAGAGAGAGAAAGAGAGAGAGAGAGAGGCAGGTCTTGGTTAAATCTGGAAGATCCTTTCGCTTACAAATTGGCCGCCCAAAAAAGCAAGCGAGCAGTTTAAAACCGATCCTAGATCGTTCTGCCGGTTCTGCAACTGGCCGTGTGAGAAATACGTCGCAAAGATTCTGGAGATTCTGACCTCCAGGAATATGAAATTTACTCGAAACGTCTTGTTATTGCCTCATTTCTCCATTTACATTAGTTCGCCGCACGTTACTTACTTTGTCGCGCTGGCACTTCGATATGCGTAAATCGCATTATGTAAATGTACGTTTCTTGTTTCCATTTTTCTTTCACTAAACGACCAGAGCCTGCATGAAAGTTGCTCGGTAAATCACGGCACGAGAAAGAAATGATTCCGTATGAATAAACATGTAAATTAGGATTTTAAATACATGTGCTGCTCGATGGACAAAGAAGAAACTGTTCGACGTCGAGTCATCCGATGATTTCTCGAAATATCAGAATATTGCAATTCTGAATACACTGATGTATACGCTGTATACGATACAAAGAACTCTGTTGTTTTCTGGCATCATGCCGATAGCGAAGGGATTCTTAAAAGTCGCAATATTGCTGTTGTCGCTTTGGAAAAGATAGACGCCGACAAGACGTGGATCGTGCCGAATTTCAATCATTCAAGTAATGAAATAATTTTCAACGTCCAAACTCGTTTCTTTTCTTTCTTTTCCAAACGCCACGCAATCGGACAAACCAAACGAGATTTACATCTCCGTCTCATTCCCTATGGGCGATTGTTCGAGGAATGGAGAAATTTATCGGTCACGTATTCAATAACGTAGGAACGAGCTTGAAATCGATGATTAAAATTACACGAAACGGGAAGAAACGAGAACAGCGTTTCGGACGCGAGCCGACCGGGACAAAGCTAAACGACGGGGAAAAGCGGAGTTTGACGGCGTCCCTAACTGGAGAATCGGAGCAACCCGCCCGTTCGTTTCACCCTAACGTCATGAATCACGGTTATATAGAGCAACTTATATTCGCCATATCCGCACAGAAGCCGTCCATTCATCAAAACTCGGAATATCAGTGCGATTGGCGTCGGTGAGGTCCGCGTACCACCGTATAGAAAGAGAGAGAGAGAGAGAGAGAGAGAGAGAGAGAGAGAGAGAGAGAGCATCATTCCCGAAGTTGCGTGCACCGTGTGTGCAGTGGTGCATAACGTGGCCGACTGGCCGAGGTTCTGGCCGAGTGGGGAGAGAGCACGAAAGAGCACGGTACACACGGTGGATATTCGTGGCTGTGTGCGACTAGAGGGACTCGGCTGGAAAAGGGACCGGGTTGGCTGCTCTGTGTAAGAGATCGTTCGTGGAGAAGGGATCGTCGTCGGCCGTGGAACACGGTGCAAAGAGGAAGGGATTGCGCGTGAAGGGGAACTGGGTCCGTAGAGGGGAAGAGGACACACCAGGTTGACAGAGAGAGAGAACGAGGAGGGTGCGAGAAAGAGAGAGGGTAGCTTGGCGCTCGAGAAAGAGAGAGAGAGAGAGAGAGAGAGAGAGAGAGAGAGACGGGAGAGAGGCCTGCTAGGCTTGCCTGCGTTGACTGCCGCGCGCCGCGCTAGTTTCGGCTTCCCGCTCCGACGTGACGGACGCTCTTTTCCAGTGGTCGCCGGCTTGCACGTGGAGGCGGCCTTCTCCGGTTTAGTGTATCGTGTCGTAGTTTCCTTTGTTTTGATCGTGTGTGATGTAGTATCGGGTGCACGACCTCGACGTACAGTGGAATTTCGGAGTGACAGTGGAAAGCAAACGAATTGCGTGCGGTAGCTAGCGTTTCGCGACCGCGTGTACGACGCGACTCGCCGCGTGAGTTTCAGTGAGCACGTTACGACGCGTTTTGGAGCACGCGTCCGCACGACCGTGGACTCGGGACGGTGTGTTCATTTCGGTTCTACCTCGATTTGGATTACCTGAATCTGAAGCGTCGGACGACCAGAAGCCGTGTGAGAGAGAGAGAGGAGCGAGACAAGGCGAGGCAAACTTCGACATTCGTAAAGGTGCGTCTGGCATTCACACAAGTGTCTCCGTGGGTACTCTAACCTGCGAAAGTCTCTGGAGGTGGTCGAGGATGTGCATACGTATCACGCTCGACTCGTTTACCGTGCGATCGTTTGCAAAAATATACGGTTAAAGAGTGTCTCGGTTACCTGATTTCGAGTTGTCTCTGCCGATTTGAATAATCATGAAATATTCGCATCGAGATTTCCACGAAACACGAGATTCACGTATCTCATCGACCAAATGTTCGATCGCGTGTAAGGCACAAAATGGCGTCCTCGATCCACCGTGGCCGTGGTTCTTACGATCTCAAATCGTCTCGAGGGAAAACTTCTTTCGAAAGGTGGAACTCTCGCGATCGCTTATCGTGTTCGTTATCTCGTGTACTCCGAAACTTGTGACGAGGAAGCCGGCGGTATCGGCGTACAGACGGCGGTGGACTTGTCGACAAGTCGCGAGGAACGATTTCGCGTTACAGTTCGACACGGTTAAACTCGAATGACCAATCAGAGACCGTGACGCATCGTATGTACATCCTCGATCGATTCTTCGAAATGGTCGTTCAATATCGTGACTCCGGTACGGTTGTTCTGTGCCGGCAGTGAATTCCTTTTAATCGTAAAGAGGAGGGTATTTTATGATAACAAACACCACCGCTCGGTTGTTTTGCCGCGCAGATGGTGTTTCTCTGGCGTTTCTCCGAATTTTTCGATTTAGGGGAGACACCTGAATTGTTTGTTTGGCTCGACGAATCTTAGCCAATGCCTTGTGGTTTCTTACTCGCATACAGTGTCAACAAACTCGGTCCTGTTCGTTTACTCCGTTCGTTGCCTCGTGCCGCGTCGAACGGAATAACTCGGTTCTAAAAGTACGTAGAAGCAAGCAACAAGGAGGAAATAAAGGGGAGTTACGTGAAAATTCGTAATTCGTTTCTGCCGAATGTTCGGACAGCAATACCGTGCAACAACGTGAATAAAGATACAACGTCAACAAACGGTCGGTAGTGATTTGAAACGAATATGCATGCAATCTCCCGAGGATCGGAGCGTTATCTCACGGTGCCTGCTGTTTTACCATCAGCGGTGTTATTTTTTCATCGCGAGGAGAAGAAAGACGACCGAAATCGCGGATGAGAGAAAATGACGGACATGATATTCGCGCTAAAGTGAAGACGACACGGGATCCCGATCTCTGCTGACGCTTAACGAATCTCTGTGTGTATGTGTGTGTGTGTGTGTGTCTGTATATCTTTCCGTGGACGTTGAAATCCTATGTTGAGAGCCGTTTTCTATTATGTCGGAGCGAGTTCCTTGGTTTCGAAAACCAGTTCTCGAAAAAAGAGAAAAAGAAAGATTCCCTTTTTTTTTTCTTTTTTCTTTTTTCGCGTCGCGCGGGGGAAGAAACATTGGGATTCGTCAGGCGATGGGCAAAACTTTCCTTTCGCCCGGAATCACGACGGTTTAAAGCGGATAGACCGTAGCGTTAAAAGAATGCCATATTTCATTCCCCCTTTAAACGAGCGGATCGTACGCTGGTTTAAAAGTCGCCATTCCGGCGTTTAAACCCGTGGCCTACGTACGTAGATCGCATCGCGATAAATTATTCTCGTGTTTCAGCGTTCGAGGGAAATGATTTTGTTACGACTTTGAATGGCCGTGGACCGTGAAACGGAGAGAGATATCGAAACTGGAAATTTTATTTTTAACTTTTCGTGTTCACGTGTTTTTTTTTTGTTTTTTTTTGGATAGGTACAAGTGTCATGATAGCGCGGTGTCCCAGAGATAAGATAGTGGCAAATTTTTCAAAAATGCGTGCGTTCGTGATTTTATTTGAAAATATGTACGTATTTGGTTTTAATTGTGATAATGTAAAATTACAGTTCCGTCGGTAATGTAGTATCTCGTTTCATTTCTTTGCGTCTCACGGGAGTCATTATCGGAATTATTATTTTTTTTTTTTTTTGAATGTATAATAGATTTTGATAACTGCTAATACCATCGCTAAATACCTTGCGAATTTATTCGAATGATTATTATTTTTCCTTGGTCTCGAACTGAGTCACATTTCAGGGTAATTTAAAATGCCGAGAACAAAAGAATTACCGTATCGATATAAAGTCCCGATAACTGCGCTAAACGTGGCAAATCATTCGATATTTCAATTAGTTGATCAAGCAACGTGTTTCAACAAAGAGCCGAACTACTCGTTTGCAATTCTTGATAAGCTTGACAAGTTCGTGCAACGTGGCAGTAACATTGAGCTAGAACAGATACCTGCCTTGAGATTTATGTATCGCCACTTCCTACTATTAGAACCGAATACGTTTACACAACATTACGAGAATATTTATACAAATTGCCTCCCTCCTTTCAGTTTCATTGAAAAATAACAATTCTATACCACGTAGGATGAAAATTCGTAATTATCGTAACATCATTGAAAAGATTGCTCGCACCTTTCCAACGCTATTCGTATCGTAGAAAATTACTCCCTTTCGGTTGAGTAACATCAAGATCAAAAATATCAAGAGAAACCGAGTTATCGTGTTTGTCGTTGGGCGGTCTTGGTTCCTTATTGTCCCTCGTAAATTGATCGATGTGGTTGCGTGCAAACAGGAACCACCCAAATTTGTCCGGCGATAAGATTCACCGTGGAAGAAGCACACACACACACACANGATTTTGGCCATTCAATACCATTCAAATTGTATATAAAATACCTTTGCGTGCTCGCAATTAAAAAAGATATTCAAGAGTCACGCTTAAATAAGTTGTTGGTAAAATATTAACAGTAAAATAATAACGATTATTGATACATTTTTATCCATCTAATGCAAAGTCTAATATTTCCTATCGACAGGATCGGCACGATCGCGCGCGTTTCAACCGTAGAAATATAAACTCGCCGAATGGCAGAACATCACCGCGCGTTTGAAACATGAAGTCACCCTCCCTGGCAGACTTAGCTTCCCCCGACTCCTCCTCTGATGTATCGGGACCGGTTGCACGTCTTCGTTTCTTTTCAGCGACGTGACGCGAAAATTTATTTTGCCAGCTGACGTCCTACGGGACCGGTCTCGTTTTCGTTGCCTCGGATAAAAGCATTGTCTCATCGGGACTCTTATCGCGCCTTCTCACACCTCACGTCTCTCACGACGACGCCACGCTACGAATTGGAACACACCGGCACACGAAACGAACGTCCGACATCTTTCCTCCTGATAGATAAATGGTTCAGGATAAATCAGAGGGCAAAATGAAGACCGTTCAGCACGACGACATCGATCGGCTTTGCGACATTTAATTTCAACTCATTTGACACCGGTCACGTAAAAGTACAAGTCTTCCGCCGTATTTCGTCACTTTAGCGAAACGTCATTTGTTTGTAAATTCGGTCAATTCGGTTTCTTCTTCGTAAGGACGATTGCTTTCATCATCACGATTACTACACTTTATATAATATAATAATGATAACACGTGTAATCTACTTCAACTTTTTAGTCTGAATTTCTTTTTTTCGTTTTTGTATGAAAATGTTGGGTACAGTCTTTTAAATTTGGTGACTTTGATGCTAAATTGCAATAAATGGTAATAATTAGTAAAAGAAATTAATGTAGCAACGTGTCAAGGTGCGATTACAGTAATTAAATTTCGAATCAATATGTCGAGTGCTTTTTCAGTAACAACTTTTTATAGTTTGCAATTATAAATCAAAATATGAAAAATGATCAAAGCGTGTTTAATATGCGTGTTACGCCGCTTGAGAGATGAAATTTCTGAGAGAGATATCTTTCTAATTTCCGGCGAGTGGTCTACAGATCCAAAATCGTGATATCTACATCGTTTAAACTCTTTAATTAAAATTTAATCGCAACGAATATCTATAATTTACTGATTTTCACTAGACATAAGAAACAACCAACCTTGCAAAAGTACACGTAGATTCAGAAGAAGAAAATACCATGGTTGTGTTGCAACTATTCGAGTGAATTACGCCATCCGTCGTTGGATCCTGCAGGCGAGTTAACACGTCGTTTTGCGAACATTTCGTACCGTCGACACGTACGATGTCCCTTTGACGAATTGAAATGAACAACGCCGTCCGTTTCTCGCCGAGCACAGGCTCATTCTCGCGAAGCAGGTGTGGAAAACGGGCGAGCAAGGTTGTCTCGGAAGGTTGGTTCAAGGTTGGTTGGCCGTCGTCGGCGAATGAAACCGCGAATGGCACGATGGCGCCAACCTGGCGCGCTCTCCCGCCTCGCAACGTGGAAATTGCCAGACCTAGCCTAAAAATACACGCCGCCGTTTCGATGATTTTTATCTGAAACAACTCGGATCGTGGTCGCGGTTCGCGCCGAGGAGACGAGCTCGTTTTCTCCTGAGGAGAGCGCGATCAGCAAAGTGAATGCTCTCTCTCTCTCTCTCTCTCTCTTTCTCTCTATGAAGAGTTCAGCGGCCTGAAGTCGCGTATCCACTGGTCGAACAAGCAATTCGAACGCCGCTCTCTTCTGAAGCGGATAGGCACGATTACCACCGCGAACGTATAAACTCGTGCAAACTTATCTCGATCCAGTGTCTAAGCGTTTCGCGGGGCTTTGTGGCACAGCTTTGAAAAGTTTCAACTACTTGATCTTTACTGGCTTGATCTTTATTCTCCGGCGTTTCACGATAATCGCAGCGACGTCCGGGATCCTTTATGAGGCAAAGATTTATTTCCTTCCGCTGGGGTAATCAACGATAAAACACTCCGCTCCTAATGTGAGAAATTATGCGCGCAACGACAGATACACGGAGTATTCGTTTCACGTGCATTCATTTGCACGCGAATGAAAATCTGCCAGGAAGGAAGAGGATCTGATTATAGAAACACATATTTACTTCACACAGATAACAGAAAAAGAAAAATAATAATAATAATGACATTTCAGAAAATAAAAGTACATTGTAATTCTTTTCAAATGGCACAAACTCGACTTCATTTTCATTGTTAATTTTCTCGGGATGATCCGTTCTAAAATTAATCTTTTGCCAAGTTTTCATAAATTTGCTGACACTAGCTGCAACTCTTTTCTTTCATCAGTGTTTTCTAGATCAATGTCTACAATTCGCGTAAATGACGGGTGTAAAGAAGATAGAAAAGAATTAAATTTCGCAGCATGAAAAGATTACTTTTTGCGCCGATTGTAACTGCAAGTGAGTACGCGGCTTAAGAGTGGCGGCGCGCGCCGCTAGACGACGTTGTTTATTGTAGCAACTGTACCGATAATCTCGTCGATTTTACACCGCGTAAGAAACACGGCGAGCGGCGTGGAAACACTCCGCGATAATTAGCCGGTTTGTCTCGAAAGGCTTTTTCCCTGTATTCGGGGATAAACGCACCGTTAGCAGCTTCGATTTTTACCCACTGGCCGAAGGAGAACGTTAGTTAGAGCCTGTTGGGAAAGTCTGGCAAAAGAAACAAGGTGAAAGCGCACGGCGAAGCGCTTCCGACCGTCTTTGAGCAGTTAAGCTCGCGCTCTTTAAAGCTCGGAAGCTTGTTCCACGGTTGTGCCACGATCGCGTATTAACCGGTCGCTCTTTTGCCGTTATGTGGAAATAAATGCTCGTGCTAATTCGAAGAGCAGAAAAGAGCCAGATAGAACGAAGGATTCTCCGTGAGTGAAGGTTTTTCTTATCGAGTGCCTTGAAGGAAATGGAAGAAAAGGAAATTTCGCGAGATCGTTGAAAGAAACTCCGCGTTTTTCGCTGCTCGAAAAATCGAGAATCTGAATCAAAGTCAAAGCTGGAAGACTCAAAAGTTGCAAGTTCGCGAGCTGCAATCGAAACGTGCTTGGTTTGATAAAACCATTTCGGGGCGAAACTTTCGGCGTGTCAACGCGTCGAAAAAAAAAGAAAAAAAAAAAGAAAAAAAAAGAAAGAAAAATTTGTACGAATGAAGTAGTCAGCGACACGCGAGTCTACTCCGTTCGTTTACACTCGAAACGGAACGCAGCGTTTCGCTGCTTTTTCGTCCAGTCGACGTGTATCGATATCGCGTCGTTGACCATCATCGATCGATCGGTGGGTTGCCGGATGGTGTGCCTGTGCGTGCCTGGGAGGAACTACAGATTGGGGAGTATGAGCGTCGATCGAGAGAGGCTCGTTCGCGGAACGTTCGAAGATAGGTGAAATCGCGGTGCCTGTTATCGGATCCAACGTTTCGCATTGTTATCAGACGTCGGTTACTAAAACTGTCACGGTCGAAATATTCACCGGTCTGGCTACGTTCCGGACCGCATCGATGCCTGTACAAACATTTGTGTAATGGCACGACACGCCTCGAAAAGAGCGTGATTTATCCCGTTTAATCGATTAATTTCAAAAATAAATTTCGATCGGAAAATTCTGAATATTGTGACCTGCGCATTTTACAGACGATGAGTTGATGACTAAATCAGAAGTGTTAATAATTAGATCACATCCTGTGCTTAGTTTAATCGCTCGGTTTCAAATTAGGAACTTTTAGGCTTGATGAACAAAAATAGTATAAATCTTGCTCTATAAAAGGATGCAATATCAAATATTAATAATGGTAAATATTAAATCT
Source organism: Lepidotrigona ventralis hoosana (assembly GCA_002806875.1). NCBI lineage: Eukaryota > Metazoa > Arthropoda > Insecta > Hymenoptera > Apidae > Lepidotrigona > Lepidotrigona ventralis. The sequence goes on along the minus strand of NIPQ01090845.1, from coordinate 3,280 downwards.
AATTAAACCACATCTCGTACAATCGATTAATTTCAAATTCAGAGTTTGTAGATTTGCTGAACGAAAACACAGTAAGTTTCTTGGTCACAAAATTATAAATCTTGATTAGTATTTTTAAAAACAAGTTCCTATGGGGTCATAATTAAGTCGCATTCAGTGTGACTGAATTAACCCGGCGAAACTATTCAAATGCTGATCAATTGTTAAAGCGAGAGAAGAGAAAAAGAAAGTTACGAATGAAGCGCAGATTGAATGACGTTTAAATTGACATCCGTGGAAAGATGATTACTTCAAGAGACATAGTTAGTTAGTTATTACATCTCCGAAATACTCTGAAACGAAACATGCAGGAACGGGCCTGTCTAGAATATTCCTTCCACCACTCGATCATACTTTTGACAGCGCTGAAAAATCGATGTGAAAACTTCTTTGTTTAAAAATACATCGTATCGATGCAATTAACGTTACAAGCAAAGCTGTATAGAGAGAGAGATGATCAATGAATCTTTATTTCACGGGATACGCGCGATAAGTCAATGATAGATCGTTTGTGCATAATCGAACGTAATGGCGAGCCGGTGGCACGTCAAATTTACTTTCCATCGCGTTTAATAACCGCGGATATTGTTCGGAATCGAAGCGCGTCATTTTCCGCGCGTTTGACGATTCCCGTTCGCAGATACACGCGTTTCCGATTTCACGTTGATTATCTCCCGACCATTGAATTCGTAAATTAAAAAAAAAAAAAAAAAAAAAAAAAAAAAAAAAAAAAANAAATTATCAGTCGGTGAAACGAGAGCTGGATAAATACATCAGGCGACACGACAGATCGATAATCGCGACAGGTCTGCCACGGCTGTGCTCATGCTCTCACCGAGAATTAATCGAACTCGCGTGTCAAACTCGTATTAATCCTAGAGCCGAGACTGCAATTAGAATTTCCAATGGAATTCACCGTTTACGATGTTTGCTTGTGAACTCGCGTCCCCGTGAAACGAAACTGTTGTCCGCTGCACCTTCGGGGGGTAACCGATCGCATTGCTTCTATTTAGTTGAACAGAACCTCTCGTACTTGTCGGATCGTTGTGATCGAACGATCCGCTTTTGATTTTGTATGGCCGAAACGAATATACGAAGAGAGAAGGTGGAGGACAAAAGTTGAAAATCTTGGGTTCGGTGTGTTTTGTATCGATCCAGACCCCCTCGAACTCCATCCCTGAGGATATATAGTCCTACTGTGTTCGCTGTCAATAGCTGTTTCCTTAACCCCTTCTCGGGTAAACCATCTACTCATCACGCTCGATCGAGCGGAAGCCAGTGGCTGTCGCCAAGGATAACCGGGATTTCTGCGGAGCGACTGACGTTTCATCCTGAGCTTTTCTCACGAGTCGAGCTGAGACCGTTGCTAAGCCTAAAGGCGACAAAGCACGACGTTCAGGACGGTGGCCTGGATTCACACCACGATCATCGCGTATTCTCTGTTCGCAGGTGCGGCAGGTTTAACGAGGACGGATAACTCAGGTCAGGAAGCCACGGTTCCCTCGTCCAAGCGGGGAAACGACGGATTTCACTGGGAAAAACGGCCGACGATGAGCTAGCGACACGACGATGAGGAGGATGAAGCAGCGCGTGCTGCTCACCTGGCCATGGTTGTGGCTGTGGCTGTTCGCGGCCACAGCGGGTTCCCCGTCTTCCGACACTTTCGCGTCGACCACGTTCTCATCGTCAGCCAGCAGCAGCAGCAGCAGCAGTACCAGCAGCAACAGCCTTGTCAGTAGCTCGATCACCAGGTCGTTTTCCTCGACGCTGCCGACGTCCACGTCCGCGTCCTTCTCCGAAGAGTTTCCGTTCCCTCCCGGCCACGAATTCCGCTTCACCCTGCCGTTGTACAATGTCTCGATCCCGGAGAACTCGATCGGCAAGACGTACGTGGTACCCGAGGAGAGAATGGGTATAAAGCTCGCGTCGCCGGACTCGAATCTCGATATTCGCTTCCGCATAATGAGCGGCGACCGCGACAAGTTCTTCAAGGCGGAGGAGCGAACGGTCGGTGACTTTTGCTTCCTGTTGATACGGACTCGAACCGGTAACGTGGACGTGTTGAACCGCGAGCGTAAGGACCGTTACGTGCTGGAGGTACGCGCCACCTTGAACAGAGGTGACGGCAAGAACCGCGTGGCCATCATGGAGGCCGACACCACGGTCGTGGTGACCATCCTGGACACCAACGACCTGAACCCGCTGTTCTATCCGACCGAGTACGAGGCGACCGTCACCGAGGACACGCCTCTGCACCGTAGTATACTCAGGGTAATAGCCGAGGACGCCGATCTCGGCAGGAACGGCGAGATTTATTACAGCTTCGCCGAGGAGACCGATCAGTTCGCCGTTCACCCGGTCAGTGGGGTAATAACGCTCACCAGGCCGCTCAGGTAGGTCCCAGCCTGTTATAATAGATATTCTCTTTCTCATGTTTCGTTTGACGAGCTCATGGATCCACGCCTCGAGACGGGCGGGCTTCAGGCGGACCTGCTCCGCTCAGCCGTTTTGTCAGGCTTCCGTTTTTTTTTCTTTCTGGTTTAACGTTGACCACGGCGACGAGAGAAGTTTGGAAATATTACCTAGTTGTTTTTTGTTAATTTTTGCGAGATTTTGATCGATACTCGAACTTTTTGCGGCTGTCCATTAGCTTCTCCCTGGCGAATGTTGGCTCGAGAAGTATGCAAAGTACCTTACAAATGAGCGATCGAAGTTTGCGAGCGTGTCACCTTTGAAGTTGAAAAATTGACTTGTGTATAAAACTTGCAGCGGACTTTCTTCTTTTTTTTTCTTTTTTTTTTTTTGTTCGTCACGACGTTGGGTATTGCTACATTTATAAATCACTCGGCTCCATCGTGTACCGTTTGACAAAACTTTCCAAACCTCGATGTTTTTTTGATATCGAAGGCTCGATCGAGGATAAATCCGTTTTGCGACAAGGTACGTTGCACTTACAATGAAAAAATTTCGCAGCGCTGTAATTTTATATATGTATCTGTATGTTTATAAATCATATCTTTTCGAATCGTAACGATGCAGAGGATATTTCTTGCCTAACATGGACGGTATCGAAAGTCTTTTCCAATATTATTTTTCAAGCTCTTGATAGAAATAAATTTATACGTAAAACATAAATTTTCAAGATCATATTTTTTTTTTTACATATTTGAACTATACGATACAAATAAAAAATATACATATATAGTTGTATGAAAAAAACACATCAATGAAAAAGATATTC
>NIPQ01090844.1:0-10542 GCA_002806875.1 Lepidotrigona ventralis hoosana | reverse complement strand
CCAAGGTGTTTGAGCTGCAACAATCCAGCGACAAGAAGAGGAAACAACAACCAGCAAAGAAAAGTGCCCTGACAAGATTGACCAAAGAGGAAGCTTACAATTCCTCGAGTTGCGCCAGCGGATCCGAAACAGAGGATGGAAGAGCCAGACACAAAAAACCTATTTGTGCTTATCCAATGTATCACGCCTATCCGGGCCACTCGTACCAAGGTTTGGATTGCTTATATCATTTACCACATTTCTTACAGTAGAAATAACAGAGGATGGAAGAGCCAGACACAAAAAACCTATTTGTGCTTATCCAATGTATCACGCCTATCCGGGCCACTCGTACCAAGGTTTGGATTGCTTATATCATTTACCACATTTCTTACAGTAGAAATTATATTTAGCTTCTTCTTATGGTAGAAACAAGTTTCATAATTCTTCCGGAATTAATAGAGTGTCAGTAATATTATTTCTTGTTAATTTTACTTTAGCATATACTAGTATATACATTTATTCTATATACATATATTTCACTGTAATTGCATCAGTTTCTGATCCTTGAGCAGTTATTACATTTTAGAACAACGTGTCATCAAATTCCTGTATCGACTATCCGCAACANGTTATTACATTTTAGAACAACGTGTCATCAAATTCCTGTATCGACTATCCGCAACAAAATTAGCGAAATACATTTACAATGTAATCGTAAAGTAATACTTGAAATTTTCGACTTTGAGACTTTTGAGATTTGAGTTGTACAAACTTCTTCCATATAAAAAAAATTAACTGCTCAATTTTACTACCTTGATAAAGAAAATATAATTAGAAGGGATAAGAAAATGATTCTCTTCCTTGTGTATTTTAATATTCACTGTGTGACATCATTGTTGCAGGACCTCCGTCGCCAGACGCATGGCTGCCTCGTCGGTTGTCCTCTTGTTCCGTCTCAGGCTCAGAGAACGGTTTTATTCTACGTCGCTTGTCTTCCTGTTCCGGTTCAGGCTCCAGTTCCGAGGCTGGAAGCTTCGGCAGACGTTACTCTGCTTGTTCTTCTGCTTCCGAGACCGGTTACTGTCATCCGGTTTTCCCGCCGAGTTACTATTATCAAGAGAATCGACGTTTTTCTTGCTGTTCAAGTTCCGGCTCCGAGTGCAACGGTGTTTGTTATCATTCTAGTCGCCGCGGTTCGGCGGATTACGGGCCATTCTTGAGAAGGTTGTCCGCCTGCAGCCGAGACTCTGCCTTTGATGCAGGTTCCAGAAGGTTGTCTCTCTGTTCTTCCGGTTCTGAGCAAGGTAGCTACTGTCGATCCAGAAGCAACAGTGGTGTCGCGTTGACCCATCTGCCGGAGAATGTGACGAGAATGCCGTCTGGACCGGATGGAACGCGTGGATTTGGTAGACCACCTAAAATGAACATCATGTCACCATCTATGGAACCTACTTGTTAGATATCAGTTACGTTAATTCGTTGTTTCTTGTTCTATTTATCGAATGACCAATTTTGTTGTTCCAAAAAGAGAGAAGACACACACACACACACACACACACACACACACACACACACACACACACACACACACACACATATATTTTTAAAAACTTTTATACAAAAGATCTCTGAAGTTTAATAAGTTTAATAAGTTTGCTGAAAGTTAAGTAAGGTAATTGATGATGTACAAATACGTCAGTTAATATACAAGTGTATCTACCATAGTTTAATGTATGTATGTTAGTTGTACATATACAACTGGATGACGTTATTTGAATTTATAGGTGAATTACAGATTTTTCATATGCGTGAATTCATTATTTTTCATGTATCGCAACGGAGTTTAAAGCGACCTGTATTTTATACACCTATGAAAAATTTAATGTCTTTGGTTTATGTCATGAGACGATTTTAAGTCCTTGTAAAGGCTGCCTGTAATCGTCGAAAATGAATGTGCTTAAAGAAATTCATGTGACTTAATTTACCTATGTTAATTACATATTATTTAACAATAAGAGATTTGCCTCTGAAAAATATGTAAATAATAGTATTATAATAATAATATAATTGCGATAAGTATACGTGAAAGTCATATGAAGCCTTACATAAAAATGTTCGATGATGAGGTTCTGTGATATTGACGAATAATGTACAGACTTCGAAATCGTGTGTAAATAGAATATAGCTCTGTAGCAAACACGCATTTATGATACTCAACCAGCAATGTAGTTGATCATTTAAGAGTACTATAAGAATATTCATGATAAATGTTAATTGTATAAATATTTTAAAAATATGTAAAAATATATTGGTACGGTAATTTTCTAATTGTGCCAATTTTGTATCAGATTTTGATCATTCTATATCGTATTCAAATTGAATCTATAAATAAATCTACATTTATTTTGCCTGTTTTTAATTGTAAAATTAATTTTTTATATATCAGAAAAAGATCGGAAAATATTGTAAATGTTTTTTTAAATATTAATTTTTAGAATTAAATTTTTGGTAAGTATCGTATATAAATATATATACATGTATAAATATAACACACACACACATATATAATAATGAAAAATAATTAATACTTTTATTTCATTCAAATATATATTTATATTCGCATGTAAGAGATTAATTTAATTAACTACTTACTACCAAACATATGCGATAAAATTACATACGCATGCACGTATCCAAAAGTTGCGTTATGCATTTTTTTGTTTGTATTTACGTTAATTTTTGTATACAAATCACTCAAGAAATAGTTGTGCGTTCTAATGCGTGCCTAAAATAAAGATTGCACACGACATTGTAAATGATTGTGAGTTAAATACATAATACGAACATTATATGAGTTTCCATAGTTTAAGCCAGGCTTTAGGCTACGTGGATATCGAAAAACTTCACTCCGTTTCGTTACATGAGGAACCTAGTATTTATTCTTCGTGTAAGATGGTGAGGTTAGGACGTGTTTACTTGTCAAATTCTTTGAGGCAAAGAATGAAACCAAAGAACAATTTAAACATAACAGGAATGTGAACGTAAAAAGTGAACAATCCTAAGGCAGAATCATGTTTTTCCCTATCGGATGGCCGCGGGTTCTGAACACGACAGAACCAGAAAATATAACTGCGGTTGTTTGCAACAGGGATAAAATACTTTTTGCTGTCTTAACGACGGATACTCTTACCATCTGGTATTGCAAGGCAAGTATAAATTCAATGTTACGATCATGTTACTATAAACATTTTAAAAAACTCATTATTTATAAATTCTATTTGTAATTATGTTGTAATAAATTTTATTAATTGTATCTGTAATAAATGAATATTTCTACTTGGCAATTTTATTTTATTTATATTGCGGTATATATGTTCACTATGTTGTTCGCACTTTCTTGTCAAATAGTATTGCAAAAAATATATATGTGATAGTATGATTTATTCTGAAATATTAACTTTCTTTATAGCCATGTGTGCCCATTGTATTTATCAGACGAACTACAGATTCGTTAAAGAAACACGGTGACAACATTTTGATACAATGGAGGCCAGACTCCAGTATGGTGGTTATTGCGGTATGAAAAATGTTTTAAAAGTTAATTGTTATAATACCAGAATATGTCTTTTATTGTCAATTTGTTTTTAGACATCAGACAGTTATCTTTTATTTTATCGCTTACAAGATACCAGTCCAGAGGGTAGAAGTCTCTATGAACAGAGAGATTCTCCAGTTTCCAGCTTGAAAAGAGATAGTGCTGAACTTTTTATCAAAGAAATTATTCCTTCCTTAGTTTTAACATTTGTATGTAAATAAATAAATATATTTTTCATTTGTAGATTGTATAATTTACGAACAAAACTTTTTTCACTTAGGAGAAATCAGCTTGGATAGATGGTGGAATTAGTTCTTTAGTTTGTATACGTGATGAGCTTATGGTAGCTACAAAAACCAGTCATGTAATACGTCATAAGTGGGATGGTACAGTAAATAGAGATTATTCTCTTGATCTAAGAAGAATACCATTTAGCGTAGATCAACAGATATCTACTGTAGCTATACCACTTACTGAGAACAATGTGTTTGTTACCGATATTGAATATTCTCCTTTAGTTGGTGGATTTGCAATTGTACTCAACACTGGCAAAGCAGCATTTCTTACAGCACAGTCTTTAAAATTTGACCCTAATGTATGTCAATTATTGTCAAAATATGTAAACAAATAATTTACAATAGTATTCCTTTTTAGCAAGTACAAGGAATTTGGGCTAGGGATGTTGATGATGCTACTTGCGCAGCTGTAAATCATAAATATCGTCTTATTGCAATTGGAAGACAAAAGTATGTTTTTTAATAATTTATATTAAAACATGAATTTATATGATTTATAAATGTATGTTTTGTTATTAGTTCTGAAGGTGTAGTGTATTATGTTGATGAAACCACAGGAAGTTTAGAAATGTCGCATACATTAAGTTTATCCTCGAAAGATTACCCAGGAAGACCAGGTCGTGTGAGATGTTTAAGGTGGACTCCTGATAGTTGTGCTATCGCACTAGCATGGGAAGGTGGTGGCCTAGCAATATGGAGTACATTTGGAGCTCTTTTACTTTGTAGTTTAAAGTGGGATTATGGTTTAAGAGTAGATTTGACGCACGATAATCCTTTACATATCCACACAATGGTCAGTGAATTAATTATTAATATTAATTATTGATAATTTAAATATTTTATTTAATTTGTCTTTTTTTTTTATGTATATAATAGGAATGGTCTGCCGAAGGTTATCAGCTTTGGATGTTAAGAGAATCTCCAACTCCTTCTTTGATTGAAGAAAATGGAAATGAAGAAACTAATTTAAAATCTTTGATACAATTAGATTTTGTAAAAAGTCCTCTAACTATTAATCCTTGTATGGTATATATATTTAAAACAAATATTTTTATAATTATTATTCTGTACTGAAACAAATATTTTTATAATTATTATCTTGTACTGTACATTTATTAATAATGATAACTTTTTATTCAGGGTCATCATGGACATTTATATTTACAAGGTGAAGATAGATTGTATTTAAATCTGGGTGGTGGAGTTTCTACAAATGCTTCAACTTTTCACATTGGTAGTGAAATTCCTAATGATTCCATAACTCAGACACTTGCGGGTTGTAAGCAATGGCTAGTTGTTCCTATTCCTACTGCATACAGTGGTGCCAATTGGCCGATAAGAGTATGTAATTTTATACTTTATACATATATAGCTTATCGAAATTTTTATATTATGATTTTATGCTGTATGGATATTATTTTTTTTAGTATACCGCTATTGATAACGAAGGTATGAGTATAGCTGTAGCTGGACGCACAGGGTTAGCACATTATTCTTTACCTTCACGTAAATGGAAACTTTTCGGTAATGAAACTCAAGAGCGGGACTTTATTGTAACTGGAGGACTATTATGGCATCGAGGTTTTCTGATAGCCAGTAGTTATTCATTATTAGATGATAAAGACGAAGTTAGAATATATCCACGTGATACACGTTTGGATAATAATTATGTTAGAACTGTTAGAATGCCGTCACAGGTATTACTGCTCAATACATTGAAAGACAAGCTCTTAACATTTTGTGCCAATGCACAAATTAGCATTTATGATATGGTAATAGAAAGCAATAATGGTAAGTAAGAAAAATAATCACCGAAACGTTACATTGAAAACATTAAATTAAAATGTTATTGTTTTAGATGCAGGAAGTATAGAATTAACCAGATTGCAAACTGTAGATATCAGTGGACTTTGTGTTCATCCTGCTTGTGTTGTAAGTGCCACTTTAACCACTATACGTGCAGAAACTGCTGGAAGTCATCCACATCCTGAAAGCATTCTGTTGAACGTATCTGGACGTCTTCTTATGGTTCAACGAGAACATTGTACTGATACTCCAGATGTTGTATGTAAATTATATTTTTGTATTTAATTGTAAGTAATTTTCTTCTAATTTTGTTTGTACTCTACAGCTGTTTACGTGTAGTGCTCCAACAGTATTAGCTTCATATGTAGAAAATGTGTGGGTACCGGGGAGATCAAGAAGAGATAAACCTCACTTAACAGAAGCTCTGTGGTTATTTTGCGGTGCTCATGGCATGCGTGTTTGGCTTCCATTATTCCCAAGAAATCATCAAGAAAAAACGCATACTTTCATGAGCAAGAGAATAATGTTACCTTTCCATTTACGTATTTATCCTTTGGCTATATTATTCGAGGATGCTATTTTATTGGGAGCAGAAAATGATACAGTACTCTTTACTTCGGATACCAATTCTCCATTTTCGTTACCATTCAGTTTATTAGAACTTACAGTAAGTGTAATATCATTTTTACTACACAACACTCCTTACTCAGGAAGTCAACTTAAAAATTTTCATTGTTATCATTTTAATTGTAGAGTCAAGTTTATCTTCATCAAATATTACGACAACTTATTCACCGCAATTTAGGATATCATGCTTGGGAAATTGCTCGTTCGTGTTCTGCACTGCCATACTTTCCACATTCATTAGAACTTTTACTTCACGAGGTACTAGAAGAAGAAGCGACTAGTAAAGAACCAATCCCAGATGCTCAGCTACCTTCTGTGGTGGAATTCATCCGTGAATTTCCAGGAGTATGGGCTAGAGCAGTTGTACAATGCGCTAGAAAGACTGAAATAGCACTATGGCCTTATTTATTCTCTGTTGCTGGGCCACCTAAGAAACTGTTACAAGATTGTTTACAACGTCAACAACTTGATACCGCTGCTAGTTATCTAATAATTTTACAAAATTTAGAACCTTCAACCGTTAGCCGGCAACATGCTACTTTATTATTGGATGCTGCTTTGGAACAAGGAAGATGGGAACTTTCAAAAGATCTTGTTCGCTTCCTTAGGGCGATCGGTAACGTAACAAATTTATTATATACGTATACCGCTTTCATTATTTTTATGTAACTTTTTTTCCTTTCCATAAGATCCAAATGATGTGGAATCACCAAGAACATCTTGGGGCGGAACATCAAAATTAGGCGGACCTCCTCAAACTCCACCGCTCTCACCTCATGAAGATGATTTATCTTTAGTATTAGGAACCATGCAAGTTTCAAGAAGTCGAAGTTACAGTACTACAGTAACGCCTAAAGTACAATCTGATTCAGTAGCCAAAGATATAGCACCTTCTTCGATGCTTGAGAAAACTAGAAACGTCGTTATGAGACGAAAAAAGTCTGTACCTACAAGCACTTCTAAAACTGAAAAAGTTGATAGCAAGTACGTTTTCTCTAAATATTCACCAATAAATATCGATAAAAACTGTTGAAATATATCATTGATACTAAAACAAAATGTTTATTATTTTTTTTTAGAGAAGGTTCGGCCGAGGAATTTTTTATTGACGTAATATTACAACGTCATGCTCGTCGATTACTTTCGGCAAAGCGGCTTGCAGATTTAGGCAGATTTGCTGCACGATTAGATTTCCATTTAGTTACATGGTTTGCTAGAGAGCGTGATAGAGCAGCAAAAATAGACGATTATGTTGCAACGTTAAAAGCAGTGCACGAAGATTTTTCGTTCGCTTATCCCGTACTGTCTCTTCCAACTTTACAAAAATTTCGAAGATCTAGCCTCACGTCTCTACGTTCTATAAGATCAGTCAGTCTAGAAAGTCCAGAAGATGAACCGTTGAATTCCAGTTTTATTGTTGATTTGCCTGATAGTGGTTATACTAGTTTACCAAGTGGAAGACCACCTTATACTACATTAATATCACCCGTTGCAAGTTTAGAAACACAATTTCCTGCTACCGAAACAAAGTTAACAGCAAACATGTTACATGGTATTTACATTATCTTATTATATAAATTTTAATCACTATATAGTTTAAATTAAGAAATTTTGTTCCCTTTTGATAGATGCTAACAGCGTTCTTAGTGATAGTAGTACTATTTGGAGAGATGATACCGAATCAATCGTTGGAACTGGAGTTGGAACAGTGTGTTGGGTTTCCTCAGATCCTGTAGAACAGACAGAAATTCATAACGCATCACTTTGTGCGCCGATAAGTCGTGCAGAAGTGCAGCTTAGATATCTTCTACAATTATTTTTGGAAGGTGGTTGCTTAGGCTGGGCTGCAGTATTAGCAACTGTTTTACGTGACGCACCTGCTATGGCTAGAACTATCAGAGCAGCACATGCTCCTATGCAAACTTTTGATTCTGTAATTAATTTGAGAGACGGTCTTCTTACGTTAACTAAATGGTCTCATTCAGAATGGTATGTATTACGTAAAATATGTGCTTGAAATAAGAATAATCTAGTAATTATAATAAAAAATAAATTGCATTTCAGTTTAGGATATAGACCTTTCGTGTCAGGTATTCAAGGTCAAATTTCTTTATTAAACAGACTAATTATAACAAAACAGCAACAAGAGCAAGAACAGATACCGGAGAGTCCCTCTCCCAGTCCGGCTCCATCTGCAGGTAGTAATCAACGAGGAACTTTGTCTCGATCTCGCCATTCCTCTATAAGTCATACTTCAACAACTGCTCCGTTGGATGAAGAACGATCACATGAATTATCATTAAAAGTTGAAGATGTAAATTTCCGAGGTAGTTACAGTAATCTTAATAACATGGAAAATACTAATTCACAATCTACATGTGTCGTTTCCTAAAGCAATGGTATCTACTTGACACTCAGATGTACTGTGTTATTATATATTCTATGTATATTGGTAAGTAGAGACAAAGTTTCGTCAACATTTTTCAGCTTTCTATGGACTCTAGTTAAAGATGATAATCTGAAGTAAGAATTTGTTAAATCATTTTTTGGTACTAAAAGATTTTTCCTAAAATAATGTAAAATAAATATAACAGCATTAAACCCCAAAATTTAAGCAGTAAATTATACATGCATTATATAAAGAAAAAAGACTCTAACAATTTTTGGTCATAATTAATTGATTATTGTATGATAATTATGTATACAATATCTTTAAAAATTTTAATGTGAAGGAGAAGATGTTACAGAATTAATATTTCTCATTTTGTAAGCATTTCTATATCTGTAAATATGTTACTAATATTATAGAAAAGTACTGTTGAAATATAAGTAATTTTTAGGATCATTCTAATAACATAAGAAACAATAGAAACAATAGAATTCAGAGATATTGCAAAATACGACTGATACTATTTCTTCCTTTCTTCGTAGACAATATACAGAAATAATAAATATTTATATGAGTGTAATTGATGTTAGTAGATTGTAGATTTGAAAGAGAAATGAAAATAGTGTACTAATATTTTATATATTGCAACATAGCATTGACTGAATTGTGACTGTATTGTGAAAAATAATTTCCATCTATCTCGAGTTATAAAATCTGATAAAATATAATTTTGTTTGGATGATAACTGATGAAATGACATAACCGTCCTATGATCCAAATTTCTTTCACATAATTAAAAAAAAATTGAATTTTATATAATGAAATTAACAACAAATAACTGTATGAACCTGATGTCAATAACTACATGATTGATATTATTATAGATATAGATTGATTTCTTATTATTAGGTAATGTGTTAAATGGTAGAAAATAAAATGGTCATTATTTAGAGTTAGGATCATATATAAATTTTTTAATTTATAATATAATTAATAACCGACGTATTAAAAAAAGTTTTTAGTACGATTTTGTTAGTTGTTGTAATATGTAAAAATTACTAATGTGCTTAAAGGGAACACTAATACTCACAACATGAATTTTAAAAGAAAGAAATAGATGCATCTACACTGTAAAAAATTTTGGAAATTATAGTTTGTAATATTTTATTTGGAATTAACTAAAAGTATACATTAACAATATGTAGGAATATGTAATTTTTATGACTCTGGAAAATATTAATTCTATGTATTTCTAACTTTTAATATTGAAATGATTAATTCATTATAGTCAAAAATAATAATCAAAATTACTTATAAGTATTTATAACAAAATATAAGTTTAATATGAAAACATGGTCAACTGATAAAAAATTACTTATGGTAGGTATACATTTAAATTCGAATAATAGATTCGTTGTTTCACAGTTTCTACTTATAATGGAAGTACTGTTCTTTCTGTATATAGAATCAAATGCCAATAATATTCAGTCAATATTAAGTAAAATATACAACTCTTCTTCAATTAGATATTACTTAATCATAACAATTAAACAATTTCTATGAACATTTTAGCAAATTCGTTTTTATCTTGTATTAAAGAATTATCTTTAATCATTTGTAGAAAAAAAAAACTGTGAAACATTAACAGTAAGTTTATATATATACATTATATTATAGTAATTTTATTTATATACATATACATATTGTAACATAGACATTCAGAAATATATATTTTCCCATAAGTCACGTCTTCTTTTAATTTACCAATATAATAATTAATCACTGTTTACTAAAAAATGATAAACAATTAATGTAAAGTATAAGCAACGTGCATATACATATATATA
>NIPQ01090843.1:0-19415 GCA_002806875.1 Lepidotrigona ventralis hoosana | reverse complement strand
TTTTTTTTTTTTTTTTTTTTTATGTAAAGGTCGTAAACTGACCCCTTGCGTGGCCTGTTTCATTCTAGTCGCGATACTGGCTTTCGGTTCTCAACACGCGATCGACTGTACAATTTCAATTTTTTGTCCTTTCGTATCGATTTTGAATCGTCTTATTTAAATGTATCATCATTTCCGAATTGCTGCTTTGATTCGAATGTCTTTTAAAACGAATTCCAACGATGTTAGAATATATAAAAATTAATTTATAAAATTATAATCTATATATGTATAAAAATTATGAGAATATAAAAATATTAATTTATCGTACTTTATCATTAATTTATTGCAAGTCTTATTGTGTCTCATTTTTATGTTATCTCTGTGAAGAAAAACACTGCATGTCACAATTTCAAAAAGTTTGCATTTAATTAAATCGTTTGCAAGAGTACAGAATTTATGTATCTACGACAAAAAAATACACAAAAACAAATTTTATAGATTCAAAGAAATGATTGATGACAATTTAACCGAAATCCAATAAGAAGAACTTTGAGTGATGTGAAAGTGAAAGCATGTGACATGCAGTGTTCTTTCGTACAACCACAGATATTGTTTCTTAAAATCAAAATCATATTTTCCCATAGTTGATTATTTCCTAAAAACATCCAACTACTTACAATAGGTTCAGTGTACTAATCTATCAAAGTATATATTACGAGTTATAGACGAGCATATAAAAATAAAATTAGCATGCAGTGTATGCATACATAGCAACATGTAAAAGTCGATGCAACGCTAAGAAATTTTTCTGTCTAGAAATTATCAGATATTTTTAAAATTTTCCTTATATATCGAAAAGAGAAACAAAAAGAAAAAAATATATAAAATATATAAAAAATATATAAAAAAATATAAAAAAAATATATAAAAAATATATAAAAAGAAAAAAAAAGATAGAAATTTTCACCAAGTTATGAAAAATTTAATTAAAAATCCAACATTAATTGATTAATTTCAAAAAAAAAACAGCAAAGATGTAGCGACGTTAGATTTTTCAAAGTTTGCGACGATGAGCGTGATTTTGCAAGTCCTTGAAACCTAAGTCTAACTGGCTTGCTCCCCGACAATCTTATCCGTTCGACGAGATAACACACCGCTAATCTGCCGTGGACTTTACACCGTTAAAGCTAGGCATTCAAACAGCTTCCAGGATCGTACGCGCGAAACTCAAAGTCGAATTTGACGTCGCCGCTCGGTAGAGATCTTGCGCGACATCGCGAAATGAAATTCGACGATTGCATAATTTATGACTGACACGGGAAACACTGTCGTTTTCGAAGAATTTCTTGGGACCATCATAATTTCAATAACTCGATCAGAACGAGCAAAGTCATTCCAAAAACGTTAATTTCAAACAAAAGAGATTCGTAACGATTACTTGTTTTTTTCTTTATCAATGATAGTTTCTCTGATAGATTATATGATATATATACATAAAAAATAATTGCATTATAATTGTTATAATACAATTTTTTAATATATTTCGAATTATTTTAATAATATATTCGGTTGTACTTATCGTGGAAAATTATCCAGAGCATCATACCTATAAATAATGCAATACGTCATTGATAAATAGACGGATAAAAACTAGACAATATAGGACGATGATATTACCAGTTGGATAAACATTGAATCGTTGCTCGTGGTTAATTCCGCGCGAAAAACGACAATTTTTTTTATCCAAGGGAGTGCTTGTCGGTTTCTCATTTATTTAAATATACCCGACGGAATTGCGCTCGATAATCATAACACAGCCAAGCTATATCGTGCGCGTTGTTATTTCTTGGCCCGATACTGTGGCGTGCGACGTCGTTGTCGAGCTGTTTTTCGTAGTTGGCGATCTCGCCGGGAGGCGGCGCGCTGCTCGAGTCCCCTTTCGAAAATAACACACGGCCGGTTGACGTCATGTTGTCATGACTGCCGACTGCCAGCACCAACGTCGCCTCGATGTCGTTTTTCTGGTGCCTGAGCAGCGCAGAAAATTCGTAGACAACACGACTTGATTACATTTATCTGCTGCTGCTATGTAATTTCGAATTCGAGTTGCGACACTTTCACGATGCATCGTGCAATGATTTTTTTTTTTTTTATATCAATGCTCTAACAAAATGTAATGTTACAAACTTATTTTACTCAATTCAATTTCGTCCATGTCGTTGCATTTTTCTTTTTTTCTTTCTCCTTCTAGCGATCAATCTCATTTCATTATTTTCGTTCTTCCTTGAAGCAATTACATTGTATTCGTACGTATATTGGTACGACTGAGTTATTGACCTAACCTCTAAAGAGGCGCAGTGCCTTTGAATATTTTCCATCGCTAAATATGCAAAATTAATGCCGCACCGAAAATTTTCTAGCATTTGAATTCAGAAACGGTTTTTGATTATTCGATCTTGCAGTATCGCCGTTTCAATGTATGCACGCATGCTTAGCATGCACACATATAGCTTAGGAATGTACGACGCCACACACTGACTGGTTTTATCTACTACGGGGCTCCGAGTGGTTCGTGGAGCGCTTCGTGTGTGTTCGTTCTTTGGCTGACTAGATAGCTTTGACTCGTGTAGCAAACATTACCTCATCGTCAGGCATAGCCGGATCCACAACAAACCTCCTCTACTTTTAATTCTTCTCTCGTATCTTCTACTAGACTTGCTAGTAGTTGTAAGAAATCAAATAGAATTGAATTTCATTCAAGTAACCGTACTCGTCAAATTAAAGATATTTCGACTACTTTTTGATATGTATACGAAAAGAATTCACTTCTATTTCAAGAAATTTTTTATTTTTTTATATTACCTTTTATTCGTTTTATTATTTCTGCCCTTTTTCTATATCAAGTGCAATTTCGCTTGACTTTACCAAGAGTGACGCAAAAGCTGATTTTATTAATCTTCTCATGCGTATGCTGCAGTCAATCTAGATAGGCTTCACGCAGTGAACATTATCTTATTGCGAGCACAGTCGTCATGAATCTTTTCTAGTTCTGGTACTTCTCTCACGTTTACTCCATTGACCTACATTCCTGACGATAAAACAGAAATTGGAGCGAATTTGTTTATAGAAACTCTGTCATCAAACTTGCTGTATAATTTGTCTACATAATGACATGTATTTAACGATAATTATTTGAAGGAATATTGCTAAAATTTTCCACAAATTTCTTTTGTTTATTCATCTTCGGTAAATTTGTTAATTGATTTATCTCATTTCATGATAAATTGTTTAACAACAGAAATACTCCAACAGCTGTAATGTCGACAAATGCATACTGTTTTGAACATACTTTTATTTGACTAATTTTAGAATAATCTGTTTCGCGAGTTGACTACACAATTCGCTGATAGATGGCACTCGTGTAAAAAAATTTATAGTTACGATAACGGTAAATGATAAAGTCACCGTACTACAAGGAAATTTTATACTTTATTTTAACGTTTACATAATACAGAATATAATGGATAAATGACGGCTGTTTATTAATTTCTTAACAACTGTTATATATATTCTTGGCAATTTGTTTGTAACTTGGTAACCAATAATTTGTTGGTAACTTTTGATAAGACAATTGAATAGCAATAGATGTCGCTACAAATTTAATGTTATTTAATGATAATGAAAAAAACTACTTGAAATATAAAAAAAGAACTACTTGAAATATAAAAAAAGAAAATGGTAAAGTAGTTCTATAAAATTTTACAAAAAATATTTTTATTTCAGACGTTTTTAATGTGCTTTACAGCCGGTGGCATTTTCATTGCCGTAGTCGAATTGCTCGTGACAGTTGCATCGTAAAAAATTCAAAGGCAATATAAGAACAACTTACCCTCAGAAATCAGTGTCACGATTCGGTAACTCAGACGAGACTCAAAAGATNACAAAAAATATTTTTATTTCAGACGTTTTTAATGTGCTTTACAGCCGGTAGCATTTTCATTGCCGTAGTCGAATTGCTCGTGACAGTTGCATCGTAAAAAATTCAAAGGCAATATAAGAACAACTTACCCTCAGAAATCAGTGTCACGATTCGGTAACTCAGACGAGACTCAAAAGATTCTTCGGTTGTGACTGTAAGCCGCGCGAACCACAACCCTTAAAGATTTCGCGAAAGGAAAAGAGAGTGGGATGAGCATACTTCTTGACTTTGATTTATGGGCAGTTAAGAGCCATGCATTTCTGCCACACACAGCTAATCCGTTACGCGGTAACTCCCCTCAGCAACCACCCAGCGGCCACCTCGATTCAACAAGTGCCCGGACCATGTTTCGCAAACATTGTTTGTTAGGATGTCCATTGAACTCTTCGGCGCGTTCACCAAGGTCTTCATCTCAAACATTTCAATTAATGCGACTTATTGTAACTTAAGAAGATAACAAAATCTACAATAAAATAGAAATTCGTCAATTAAAGATTCAAATTCGAAAATTTTATTATTCTTTTCGTTTTATATTCTTTTTTTATTGAAATGAACTTCTATGTTTAAAAAATGAGAATAACATAAGCGTTACGAATATTGTAGAATAAAAATGATCGGTGTGATACAAATAAGGGTAGATTAAGAAAGCATTGATCGACAAAACGAGAAAAGTACTTTCCTGAGGAAATCACATTTTCACCGTGATGGAAGGCGAAATCAAGCTTGCGGATACGATCCGTCATTGTTTTCCCCACGATTCCATGAATCGTCTCTCGAAGAGCTCGGGAACTGGTCGACCCTGTTGGAAGGAGAACCTTCGCGAACGAGTCGTATTCCAAGTAGGCCGCCGCGGCGGATGTACACTGTCGAGTCGAGATTGAGTCGTTGGCTGCTGTTGCTGCCGCCGCTGTAGTAACTAGTTACTTCTAAAAATCTATAAATCGTTTCTAAGAAAATCTGTCTTTCTTCTCATCAAGGCTTCTTGATGAAGTTATTTTAATAAAAGGTAATTTCATTTCTTGTATCGGTACCATTATAATTAAAAAAGATACTTTGAAGTTCTTCATTTCGTTCCAACTTTTTCTTTTCCTTTTTTTTTTCGTATTGTTCGTTGGAAGTTTCATAAAATAAAAATTGTTTTTATTAGCACGATTATCATCACGAGTGCGCGGTATCGTCTCTGATGGCATTGCTCGTTTCCTCGGAACTTTTTTCCCCTCCTTTTCTCACCGTTCTTGCCAGTTACATACGCGGCCTTCGTATTGGCCGAACAACATAACGCATCGATTATCTGTTAAATGACGTTCGCGCCACTGTGCATCCCCTACCCATAGGTCAGCTCTTCGCGACTTCCATTCCTTCCATTTCTGTTTTTATTTTTTTTTTTTTTTTTTTGAAATCAAACGTCATGTGCAGACCACGTGGATCCGACAAAATGACGAACGTGTCGCTGGTGACATCCCACGGCAATTCGCTCAACTAACTGCACTGTCAGCGGTTCTCAATGAAATCCACATAATTTTTACCTTTCAAAGGTTTTCTCGTCGCTCTCTTTGCCCCATTTGGTAACTCGCTTCAGCAAGCAAAAGTTGTGAGAGAGGGAGAAACGATTATTTACTTACTTTCACCCGCACAGTTGAATTGAACGTGGATGGATGGATGTAAATCATTGACGTTCACATGTGCTTTTATCATTTGTTTGAGGCTTTGTTGCTTGGATCGATCACGTTTTTCGCAGTTGATATCACTGTGGATCACAAGACATTATTTGTATACTTTAAACTTTATATTCTTAATATAAAGCAAAGTAAATTTAATTTTTATACGAAATAATGGAATAATAGTAACGTTATATTACGTATGAGACTAGATTGAATCTTAGGTTAATATAGGAAAATGACTAATCAGTCTCAATATCATTTTTATATACTTATTATATACATTATTATATATCTTTGGACGGATATGAGAAGAAAGAAAAGGAAAACAAAGACGAAGGAAAAGATAAAATGAAGAGGAGTATTTCACAAGGGGCCCGCATGCTTGCTGATTGAACCCATGAGTAACAACACTCCTCTGTCCCCTTCGCCATTTGTGCCCCCTTCTCTTCCATACCTACTCGATCATCCATTCCAACGATGACTTCTTCCAGGCTAGGGTAGGGAGACGCCTGACGTCATTCTCCAACGTCTGTCAGCGAGCCGACCCTCTGAGTCATGCCGTTTTGCCCACTCTCTTGCTTTTGTAGCAGAGTATTCGAGACTTGGCAAGGTCTTTCGTGATCATGTCCCTAAATCGTCACGGGAAAGATCCCTAGCTTATCATTCAAAATTTTTCCCATCTATAAAAATTTTGAAATTCCGTTTCTATTTTTCATTTAACAGAAATTATAACTCATCTACAATCAATTACAATATCAAATTCATACGTTTTCTGATAGAAATATATAATTATATAGATATATCATTCATTGCAATTTTCTATATAATTTTACAACAATTTACTTTCCAAAGTATTAGAATCTGTGCACTGGGAAGAAATAATATGAAATTAATTATATTACTTTTATGTATGTATGTGTGTAGAAACGAAACCCCATACATAGAGAGGTTATAATGTCGTGTAATTTGTTTATTTTTAGAGTTGTGCAATGATGGGTCTGCAGGCCACGGCAGGAAAACGTAAACTGGAGGGAGGTGTGGGCTGCATGGAATTCGACATGGATATGGGCGAGAGCCCATCGAAGTTGGGCCGGGTGGAGGGTAGCTGGTGGGCGATGGAGGATAGTTACACGCCCCCGCTGAGTCAAACGCCGGCTTCTTATTACGACATGGAAGTGAGTCCGCCTTGCCTGCAGACAAATCCTTGTCAGCCGACATCGACAAGCCCTCAGCAACAGCAACAGCAACAACATCAAACGGCGCAGCAGCAGCAACAGCAGCAACAGCAGCAGCAGCAGCAGCAGCAGCAACAGTCGACGCCGACGTCAGCACCTCCACCGTCTACGGTGGCGCATCTGCACCATCATCCGCAGCACTATTACCATCATCAGCGCGGACCTAGCAGTCCGGTCGGTAACAACGGTTACAGTCAGCTGTCGAGGCCTCAGCCACAGTGGGGGACACCTCATCATTATGAGCCACCAACGATACGGAGAGAAGAAAATGGAAAGAGTTACTTGGAGCTTGGTTCCAGTTACCGAGCGAACGAGAGGTGCTGCGAAGGTTCGAGGTCAAGCTGGTGTCGGCGTGGCAGAGCGTGTTACAGACAAAGGCGGCTGGCAGTTTTAAACATCTCCATGTGCAAACTGGCGAGGTATCGCCAATTTCCGGATCCGAGTCTCCATCGATCGGTCCTCATTTGTAATACGCTGAGGCATCTAGAACGCGAGATGGAGAGGGACAGAAGTCCGCCGCCCATGGAGCCGGTTATACCGGCACCGATCGCTCAACTTCAACCTCCTGAGCAGGGCAGGTTAACACCGTTCCCGATGCCGCCGACGTCTTCGAACGAGACAGATGCCGATTCTGGGATCGGCGATAGCGACGACAGTCGTTCGATTAATTGGGGCAGCGTGCTGTCTCTCTCGAGTCAGTCGCCATTGGATCCATTGAATAACAACGAACTGCTGGACGTCGATATCGGTCCGGATCTAGATTTAGACTTCATGCCTGGATGGAAGTTGACGCCCCTGTCTGCCGATGACATCCTTAGGAGTACGACAGCGCAAGAGCAACAACAAAATCAGCATCATCATCACCAACAACAACAGCAGCAGCAACAGCAGCAGCAGCAGCAGCAACAGCACCAGCAACAACAACAACAACACCTGGCGCCGACTAGCGGCAGCTGCGCCAGCAGTAACGTGGGTAGTGCCTGCGTCAGTACTGGCAGTAGCAGTAGTACGCACGAATCGTTAATGTGCGTTGGATCATAGCCCCCGATTTTGACATCGTTGAGTCATCTCATCGATTTTTACCCGTTGATGCCGCAGAACAAGTAAAAGGTGTGCGGCAACAAACTCGCAAAGAACCATAAAAAACCGAGACGCAGAGACGATATGATGGTTGCCCGCCGCCCGCCTTTCGAATATGTGTGACGCCTGGTCGGCGACTCTTCAGGAGGTCTTCTTTTTCTTATTTATTGCCGTTCGTGTCAATTATGCACCGATCGATTATCTCGGTTACGTTCTACTTCGTAACTACTACACTGGTAGTCAGCATGGATGGTCTACTCCTTGATGGAGAGTGAAAAAGAGAGAGAGAGTGAGAGAGAGAGAGAGAGAGTGAGAGAGAGAATATGCGTCTCGTTACCCTATGTTCGCAGGTGCAGTCAGCGTGGAATTCGCAAAAGATCCATCGAAAATACTTCAAATTCGAAGTAACCAAGAGGTGATTACAATTTATAAACCGACGGGTACCTAACCTCGTGTTGTTTTGATTATCAAATATGATTCGAGATATATTACATACTTTATTATTTTACTTGGAATAATTAACATTAGATTGGTAATTACCAATTTGATAGAAATTACTCAGCGGAGAGTCATATTTTATATTTTATATTTGGTGTATATTTTGGTCTATGTACATTAGGAAGATTGTAATTTTCGTTTGAACCAAACAATGCGAGATTAGGTTCTCCTCCGACTAAACAACGACCACCTCGAAACGAGCATGGCTGTACTATATCGAAACGATCTGTTTTTGCAGCTACACCTGCGAATTCATCGGCGCACGATATGAGTTCCCGAGTCGCTCGAAATATCGTCAACCGGCATGTTAGACAAAAAGATAGAGCTAGAGTGGGAGTGACAGAGACTGAGAGATAGAGAATGAAAGAGAAAGAAAGAGAGAATAAAGAGAGTGAAAGAGCGACAGGGGAAAAAAAAGAGAGAAAATGAAAAAGTCTCAGAGCTTTCAATGTTCACGCCCCCGGGCCGGCGATAGGATAGGAAAAGGATCAGTGTTAGCCCTCACTTCGACTCTTTAAAACAACAACGATGAACGGTACGAAATCCCGACAGACTTACTTATGCACATAGAATAATCTAATAATTGATACAGCCGATGGAAAAGTGTCCTTTATTTCTTTTTGCAATTAATTTTCTTTTTTTTTTTCTTTTTTTGGTAACAATTGGCACGATGATATTCTTATACATATATCGCTCGCCTAGCCGGCTGACGTTGAGAACTCTTCGGCGATGTCCGGCGTCGTTCGCGGCAGCCAATCGAAACTGGGGAGTGTCCATCATCATCGATCGATGTTTTCTCTTTGGACTAGAAAGACTATCCAGGCGACGATTAATTAATGCCATACACTCTGACTACACGACACACTTACACACATACATAAGACATAACCGCCGTGGCCTATATCGTACGCTGATACACGTACACGCGCGCGCGCGCGCTCGCGCCATACACGCCTCATATATAGCACACACATACATAATACACTAATATGTACACCAGGAAAAAAAGTACAGATTCGTACACGGAAAAGTCGATATGGTGCTAGGACGATCACACCCTGGTGCTTAATTCTGTAACACATAGAGCCATGTGCATAAATTCGCACGGATCGCCTGCAGTCTTCGTTAAGAGGTCTAGATACGTCCTGACGTCGTGAACAGGACACATCGCGATTTAACGTATTTCCATCTGTAATGTTCTTGACGAATTTGTTGCTGGATTTCACGGTTTGGTCTTATCGAAGGCCGATCGAAGGGACACGGGAATCATTGGATGGAAATACGTTGCATAGAACGCGCAACTGTGTTCTGGCGCATGATGCTAACAAATGTACCTGCATTTTAGAGATCGGGATAAATATTCGGTCCCTTCGTGTCGTCGCGCGGAGGCCACTGCGCGCCACTGATCTCTCGTTAATTATGTACTATAATACTATTGTATAAAATAGAAAGTGGCCGACGAGCAGAGAACGAAGGTGACCAACAATTCACTTGGGGTGTGGAACGGAGAGATTATTAAGGGAAGAGAGGAGGAAGAAGTGGATGATGACGAAGGAGGAGAGAATAGAGAGGGGAATAAAGTAAAATAAAACTCGACGATTACGCACTTCGCGAAGAGGAACGGCGATCCGCGCGCGATCTCGTCCTCAACGTCCACTAACTGAAACCCAAACAGAGCAGCTATACTTAAATTGAAGTTAAGCGTTGTAAAGCGAGTTTAATGAACGATAAAGCGAATATAAAAAAAAAAAAATAATAATTTATAAATCGACTGATTATCTTGTGCGATAGAGAACGATGATGGGAAATTATGAAGAAAAAGAAAGCTCTAACCGGTAACGCTTCGCGACATGAGTTCATTTAAACTGTAATTAATTCAATGTTAAGCCAACATGATATATACACGTACATGCAAACACACACACACACACACACACACACACACGTACACACACACATTACAGAGAAACCATACGTACATGCGCGACATTTGTATACAAATAGACACAAATGAACACGTTTGTACATGAGATACGTTTTAGATACTTCGATGTATATAGATACACACTACGTGCTAAGTCTAATAATTGTTAACACGAACCGTCAACTTTCGGCAGTCTTTTTATTTTCTCTGTTCCTATATCTAAAATCTCTTTTCTCTGTTTCGTTCTCAATCACTTGCAGTCCATCCATCTTAACAAATTCGAATTTTCCGATTTTTATGCGTTCAATCGTCATCTCTCTTCTCGTACACGATTCGACGCTGTTATCATACGTTGGCCTCCAGCACGCTAATCGCCTCACCTCTATTTAATTCATTCGTTTCTCTCTCGTTTCATACAGAAAAAAAAAAAAAAAAAAAAACACNACAGTGCGGAAAATAGGAGGAAAACGTACACGTGTATGAATCTCGAGCGATTTGTGAGCTTTCTTAAATACGTTAATGAGAGAACACCTATTTCTGATTATCGTATTTGCGACTGTGTTTGATCAAGCGTTTTGTACATTACTTAATAATTTACACATGTTACTACGATTGCAATGTAATGTAAATATTATTAGGAAATAAACATCGTTAAGCAATTGATATATGGATCAACAGAAATTTCTTACAATCGAATGAAAATTGCAATGTTTCATTTATAATTGAATACGAAAAGATAGCAAAGATTTGAGATCAAACATCAATCATAAGGTATAAAAAAAATAAAGAAGATTGTTCTCGTCATCTGGTGTATTTCTTGGAACGAACGAATCGTTCGAGTTCACAATTCTCATTTACGATCGCGCGTAAAATATTAAAAAATACGAAAATGACATTCATACATGATACACAGACACAGACACACACATACACGTACGAACGAACGAACGAACATTGCGTGAAATTATGTATGCGCGCTCGGTGTGAATGTACGGAGCGTTTTTTTTTTTTTTTTTTTTGGGAAAAAAAGAACGATGTTGTTTTCTTGCATGGTGTACCAATTGGAACCAGCGTTAACGTTAAAGCATGTTGTGGCAGCACGAGATACAACAATGTATGCTAGATTGTTGAAAAATTCGTCCATCGCGTTGATGCATCTCTCGAAGCACAATGCCTTTTCGTGTTTTGCGGTTCGCAGCGCTACCTCATCGGCTTGGTGTTCCGCGAGGGCGACTTGTGATTTCTCTTTCTATACACGCTGTGTTTGCTCGCTAATGAAACAGAAATGAAGGAAATATCGGCGCTGACTGATGTATTCGAATTTTATTAAATCTAAAACAAAGAAAACTGCGAACTAATGTGTACTCGTGTCTCCCGATCGCAAGATTTTGTACCGATCGATCGAGTTGGTCGTCCAACGGAATATCAAGCACTGCGTTTTGAAACAGTTAAACGCAACGCAGTAGACTCGCTTCTCGGGGATTGAAAAAAAAAAAAAAAAAAAAAAAAAAAAAANAAAAAAAAAAAAAAAACGGAACTCGGGAGGTGACAAATAATTTCGTATTTTTTACACGGAGATATGTAGCTTCGCTGCTTTCAAACGCAATATTGATACACGATCACATACATACGCGATACATATACATATACACGTACACGTACATAACAAAGATACGGTACCGAAGGAGTGCCTGCGAGTTCGGTGGTTCGAGAACGGCGAGTGTGATAAAGTGGAGGAGGAGGACGCGAGTAAAAAAAAAAAAGAAAAGCAAAACTGTAACCGTGCGAGAGAACGACGATATATACAAGTTCTAAATACACACGTGTGTTTCGACGATTGCGCCGGCGTACGTGTTGAAATGTTAAAACGTTTGAAAAAAAAAGAGAAAATGATAAAAAAAAAAAAGGCGATATGAATGGGTGTGTAACGGACATTTTCTTTCGGAGAAGTTTAGAACAAAATCACGGAGAAGCGGAAACATAGAAGAAAAGGAGGACGAAAAATGAAACACTGTATATAGTATAAATAGTGACACGCGCAGAAGTACGTTTAAGCGGAAATAAAAGATGATATAATAGATATAATGTGAAGAAAAAATATACACATATAAGATATTATTATATATTATATATAAACAAGAAGTATATATATAAGATTATTATATATATTTACCGTGGTAAGTGATATACAAAAGCGGTGACGGGGACTCGCGCAATCTCGTTGTCGTGTTCGGATGATGTTGCTGTGATTCGCGGTTGGCCCACGCAGTGATTTCCTATTCAGGTTCATTTCAACTTGTGGAACACATATTCCGATGGATATCTCGTTGATTTTTCTAATTACACACATACACACATACATGCACACACACGCATGCAGACACTGTACTCCAAGCTGATCACTCTGCTGTTGCCATCCGGTTTTTCCATATATACATGCTCTTCCAGGTTGTTTTCACGTGTATGTGCGTTCACGCAGATGATAATTGTATGATCGCGAATTCTCTCGTTTCTTTCTTTCTCCTTTTTTTCTTTTCTT
Organism: Lepidotrigona ventralis hoosana; assembly: GCA_002806875.1. Classification (NCBI taxonomy): domain Eukaryota; kingdom Metazoa; phylum Arthropoda; class Insecta; order Hymenoptera; family Apidae; genus Lepidotrigona; species Lepidotrigona ventralis. Next base: position 6,517 of record NIPQ01090843.1, on the reverse strand, counting down.
TCTTTTTTTTTTCTGGAAATTCTTCAGAACGCTCCTCGCGTCAAGAGTGATCAGTTGCCCGCAAAGATGTGTAAGGATAGCCGACGGACAACAAGGTGGAGATGATAGCCCCAGCAAGCTTGCATTTCTTAACTCCTTGCAGGACAGAGAAGTTCGATCGTATTCTTTATCAAATTATTTATGTACACGATGGGTTGGTGGGGATATTTGTATCGAGCTTTTAGTGCGTTCGTTCGTTGTTAGTATGAAAGGAAAAAGAAAAGAAGAAGAATGCATACGTTTTTGTTATTATTATTATTATTATTATAATTATTATTATTATTATTATTATTATTATTAATATTAATAAATATAAATTCTATATAGTCCTATGAAGAGTTAATCGAATTGAGCTGCCGTGAAGATGTACGATTAAGTTCCTATTACCACGATATCTATCCGAGAATTAGTTAGAGCAATCTATCCCAGCCGAACGTATGAACGCAATGCAGCGACAGCCAGCGTGTGGGCCGTCTTGCGAACGCAACGTCCTCAAATCCTCCTTTTTCTTTTTTTTTCTTTTTTTTTTTTGTTTTTTTTGTTTGCACGATTACAATTATTCTTATTACTATTAGCGATAACACTGTGAATATTATTAATACTGTTAATAATAATCGATCCTTTGTACCGAACGCCTTAATTGAAACGTAAAAAGAAAAAAACGGTATCTTTCTTTCTTTCGGGCGAAAGCACGAAGAAACGAGGCTGCACGATGTTGCGGCCGGCGTGTGCGAAAGCAAAAGAATAGTTGACGAACAAAAAAGAAAAAAAAAGAAAAAAAGGAAAAAAAAGAAAAAAAAACACGATAGAGAAAAAAGAAATAGAGACGAGGACGGCAAGCTAGAGTTGAAACGTAACGGATCTCCGAGACTTTACGGGAGTCCCGTCGTGACCGCAAATCTAGGACACGAGGAAGAAAGAATACACGACACTGTACATTGTAAATAGTAGCGCGGAGAAGGGACGGTTACAGAGAGAAAGACAGAGTTAATTAATTAAAGGATGAAAAAAGAAGGATGAGATGAAAGAGCGAGAGAGCGAGAGAGAGAGAGCGAGAGAAAGAATGAGAACGAGAGAGCGAGCGAAGAGGAGAGAAAAAATGAAGAAAAAGATGAAGTTGCATCGAAATCGCGCCGGGCGCGTGAAGCGAATGCACGTTCCCGAGGGATGTTCGATTCTAAGGCGAAAATACAAATATAGGTGATTGAAAAATAATGGAAATACAAAACGGATCGTTTTCTGGTGTTAGAAGCGATTTCGTCTTAAAAAAAAAAGAAAAAAAAAAAAGGAACTCCTTCGTCGTCGTGTCGACAGTAGATTGCTCGAAATTAACTAGTGTCGTTAGTCGCCTGAAATCGATGTATCCCGATGGGGTATGTTCGCCATACGAGTGCGGCCCATTTTAATAGAGCTAGGACAAATTTTAAGATGCACGGTTGTATCTACGGGGACGTGTGCCGATCACTCGACTGTAATTCGTATCGTGTCACAAGACTGCGACTAAAATAAAAAAAAAAAGCGACTGAAATAAAGTTAAAAAAAAGAAAAGGATGCTAACGTAAAATAAGCAGAAACAAACAAAGAAAACGTACGTTTTAAAGGATACAAAAAAAGAAAACAGAGAAAGTGCGGCAATAGTCGTGCGTTCTGCGCGGCAAGTGCAAAATGAAGCGCGAAAGCAAGGGAGAAAAGGGATTTTCAATTTTTAACGTGCGTTCGCGATTCGTTATTTTGCATGTGCACTTGCTAATTAGAGTGAAAAAGTAAAAGATAGAATTATTGAAAGAGAAAAGAAGCACGAATTTACTCTAGTCCCAAGCGGTCCGCGTGTGCACGGTACAAAAAAATTACACGATTCTCGAGTGGCTGGATACGTCGTTTCTTATTTTTTTTTTCTTCATTCGTTTCTCATATTTTGTTTCAAAAAGTTGTGTCGTTGTATCGCATACCGTTTTACCAAAATATCGAGCAGCAAAGAATCAGCAGTAACAGAAAAAGAATGCAAGCAACAAATGCAGCGCAAAAAAAAACAATTAACCTGAAGAAGAAAAGTAAGAGAATAACACACGATATGGACAACAACAACAAAAACTATCAAAAACAATAAAGAGTATTATTCTATATATAATAGTGGTGTTATGATATTTTACAATCCTTTGACTTCCTACCCTTCAAACTTCACCATTTTTTTGCGTTTTAGTTTTAGATTCACAATGTAAACTGAGAAAACACGTTTATAGGATTCTTCACCTTGTATTTATTATGCAAACAATGAGAAAATATCACACGTTATCTTGCAGAAAAAATTCAATAAAATAAGTACAATTAAACCGACAATCGTGTAATGTAGTATCTTCAAATTTCGATATTTCCTCCATGCGGCAGGAGGCGGTTCTAATGGATCCTTCAGTAATTTTCGAAAACCTCTGTTGTATATATACACAAATTTAGACCAGTCCAGTGCTGATAAATCGAAAAAAAACTCTTTCATATCGGCTGAATTGGCAAGACTTAAAGCACTTTTTAAATTATCTGTTTTTAAAATCCGATCAGGAATTACATATCGTCTCAGCGTCGTGTAATTTAAAATTGTGCTCTTCAATACAGTTATAAACCTGTATACAAAACAAATATATCGGTAAATATACAAATGATATTATTTCGAAATTATTTTAAAAGGTCAAGTTTTCAGTAAAGTTTTCTTAAAACCTTACAGTGGTTTCTTCCATTGAAGCAACAAGACTAGGTCTACCAGTATAGCAGGGATAATAGTAAATAGTGTAAATAATATAGCAAAACCATAAAAATTATTAATCTGTAACACGAACGGATACCAGACCATTTCAGTCGATGGATATGTGTGTAATACTTCCATACCATAGTCGTGCAATTTTTTATTGCTAATTGGATTCCAATCACTACATCCATAATTATACACTCGTGGTTCGTGCGTTTCTCTTTAGAAAAGAAAGAAGAATAATAGAATAGAGTAGTAGAATAATTCATTATTACCTTACCTACTTCAGTGTGTAGAAATTTAAAAATTTAAAAAAATGCAATTTTTATCAACTTTTTCATAAAAAGTCTTAATAAAATAATATAATACCGATGTACGACGTAATCCCATATTGATGCCAAGAGACCATTAACTGTCATGTCAACAATTTAAAAATTTAAAAAAATGCAATTTTTATCAACTTTTTCATAAAAAGTCTTAATAAAATAATATAATACCGATGTACGACGTAATCCCATATTGATGCCAAGAGACCATTAACTGTCATGTCAACCGGAATTAGATCCATAGTGTTTTTACTAGTATCCGCCTGTATTACATGCACGAAACCTCCTCTCATTGCTCTAAATAATAATACGGGGCCATTTTTATTTCCGATCCATCCTGGTATTGGTTCGTTATAGGAATTAGATCCATAGTGTTTTTACTAGTATCCGCCTGTATTACATGCACGAAACCTCCTCTCATTGCTCTAAATAATAATACGGGGCCATTTTTATTTCCGATCCATCCTGGTATTGGTTCGTTATACGCAGCTACAACTATTGAACATATGTGTAAATAATTGTAATGCGCATTACTACGCGTTAATATCATTATAATTATATACATTGCGTTAATATTATTATAAAGAATGAAATTATTACGATTTAATTGTCTGTAATTTCGTTCTTAGAAAGGGGAGGAGATAAAGTTTCGTTCTTAGGAGATAAAGTTTCGAATACTTTTTTATGGTGTAGTGTATATATCATAATTGTCATACCGATGGAAGGCCTGTACACTATACAGGGAAGAGACCTTTTTCTGCCGTAAACTTCGACTAGACCTTCAGCGGTGGCTTTGCTAAAGGGGTACAAATCCAGCCAGTCTCCTGTTATATCGCGTATCGCTTCCTTTGTAATTCCAGCTTCATTCTCTTTATCAGCTTTTATTATGTCTTGGATGAGCTTTATATCAGCCGGAGGTGGGTAAAATTTTTCTTCCTTTATTATGTTGGAAGGGTGACTATACGCGGTTGAGACATACGCGAATATCTCTAAATGAGAACACTCCGTTGCCAATTGCAGTAATTTTTCTGTGCCAATCACGTTTATTTGCAAAAGATAGGATGGTTTCACGTCATACCGCACGACCGACGCGTTGTGAATTATTACATTCACGTTCTCTATCAGACATCGTCGATTTTCGGGCGAGAGACCTAAGTCGTCTTTGTGTAGATCACCGTGAATCAGCACTATATTTTCCATATAGTTTGGATTTGATTTACGTAATGTATCAAATACCTGATAATAATACAGAGCTATAAATTATGTTGTAATAAGAAAGTGTAGTGTGAATATTTTAACCTTTTACCGTAGACGAGACATCTCATCACAATTACGTCGGTTGTGCAAAATCATCGATGTCATGATGCGAGATATCTCGTCGTATCGAAATAATATAATTTTATATATTATTTCATTAGTTAATGTCATTTAATTAATATCTTTTCTTTTCAGACTTACCTCATTTTCGAGGAGTTTTTTCAGTCGATCTTCAACTGCCATATTTGTTTTCTCTCGAACCATAATATAAAGTTTACTAATTTCAGTACATGTGCGCAAAATTTTTTCCAAAATAATGGTGCCAAGGAAACCAGTACATCCCGTAAGCAATATATGCTTGCCAGCGTAAAACTTTTGTATTTGACTTTTACACTTACTCTTTTCTTTCTCAGTTAATCGTTGAGCTTCTTGCACCTCATTCATCTTGTAACTTTTTTCCTCTGCAGTTTTATTTTATTCAGCTTGTTGAATGTTGCTTGAATTATATAATAATAATAATTGCTGATAAACACATAAACTAGTTGAATTACTTTAAAATATGATGGAGATGTTCTTTTAGGTATTTCTGTCGGGAAAATAAGTGAAAATGCATTTTTTCAAATCTTTTATAAGTTAATATTTACAATTATAATGACATAGAATCATAATAACACTGCGATATTCTGCGATTTTCGCATTAAAACCGTTCTTTAAAATTCATTCTGAGAAATCGAATTGCGTATAATGCATAAAATGTGCATATCATAAATTTGAAATTTCGATTGTGTAAGTAATTTACGTTTAAAAAATTTTAATGGAACATTTTCAAGAAAACAGTAGCATGCACTGTGATTTAGATATCTACTAGTATAATGCATAAAATGTGCATATCATAAATTTGAAATTTCGATTGTGTAAGTAATTTACGTTTAAAAAATTTTAATGGAACATTTTCAAGAAAACAGTAGCATGCACTGTGATTTAGATATCTACTAGTTTTAGTAAGAAATATATTGATTTATCCTACTAAATTGTCGTATAATAAGTCTAATAAATATAATTCATAATTAATATAATTAAAATATCAAATACAAGACTATATTTAAAATGGATTAATATCAAATGGATCAAATACAAGACTATATTTAAAATGGATTAATATTAAAATGATTATATTCAGAATGTAAAAATTTTTTATCAGTTGAGATTTTTATTATTAATCAATATAATGTCAAATTACTATTATATCAAAACAATAATGTTTATTTTATCNCACACACACACACTCTCTCTCTCTCACAGACACGTACACTATATAGCGTCGCTAAGATATTTTTAACGATGGATGTGTCCTATCCGACTCCCCTCATTTAGCGTTAGCGTCCACTTCCTCGAGATTTGATGTCGCATTGCGTACGAATTGTTATTTAAAAGAGAGTGAGAGGAAGAGAGAGAGAGAGAGAGAGAGAGAGAGAGAGAGAAACTTTATCGTCGCGGGAACGATGAACAAGAATACTATAAATAAAAATCTATCATTATTTTGTCTCCTGCGACACGAATGACGAGGCAGAAAGAAACGTGGAACAAACCAACTGATGTTTGTATGTTTAAATCAATATTTAAAAAATGAAAGGAAATGCGTGCATGTGTACGAAAGGGAGAGAGAGAGTGAGAGAGAGAGAAAGGAAGAATAAACTGCATTATTGGTAATAATACGTATACACGAGATATTATCGCATATTTGTGCTTGCTGGATATGAATAACAGAACGTTAACTATGTTTCTTCACTGAATACTAAGTGTGTACATCTAAATTTAATACGTATCGTCAGTACCGATCGTTTTTGCTGTGTACTGAACGCCATACACGTCTACGTATGTAAAAATATTATTTAGCACTAACGTCTACCTTTAAGTCCCAATTGCTAGATCACTGCCCGTTTCACACACACACACACGCGCGCGCGCGCGCGCACACAGAAACACACACATACATACATACACACACGTACGTCTGAGAACTTTTCTTAATCCCTCACTCCGTCCTACCCTGAGCGCGTCACGATTCTTTCTTCTTTTCATTCCACCTACATATCTAATCTTCGATATACATATAGTTTCCCAGTCTTTTTTCTTTTTTTTTTTTTTTTTTTTTTTG
>NIPQ01090841.1:0-17516 GCA_002806875.1 Lepidotrigona ventralis hoosana | reverse complement strand
CATGGTCATATGGACTTCCAGCTTCCAGAAGACGTCGCTCATTTGATGTTGTACCAAGGTAAATTAACCAAAGATGATATATTAAATAACAAACTATTACTAGCCCAACAAGCAAACTGTAGAGTGCTGAGACGAAGCAAAGGGCAATGCTGAAACAATATGTACATTATTACACTTTGATTGGGTATTCAAAATAAACAGTTGCACGACATGTTATCTATCCAACTCTTATATTCTGAGAAAGCAAATAAGAGATGAGACGAAGCAAAGGGCAATGCTGAAACAATATGTACATTATTACACTTTGATTGGGTATTCAAAATAAACAGTTGCACGACATGTTATCTATCCAACTCTTATATTCTGAGAAAGCAAATAAGAGATATTACAATATTTATGACGTTAACACAAGTCTCGACAATTATCAATATCTTATGATTATTAAAGTTGGTATTACAGGTCCTTGGTATCTTTCCAGTTTAGCTTCTGGTCTTAATAATGGAAAGTGTTATATTTCTTTAGAACATAATATTATATTCTTGATATTATTAATTTCGAGATTATATATCTTCTACTAATTGGCAGTAACATAAAGGCTTTTTCAAGCAATACATACTCTAATTGATGATACACATCGCTGCAATCATCTGGCAAAAGAACAGTACCAATGAGTATAAATGGATGACATACACTAGTTATGGTTAAATTGGAACCATAAATAAAAGCTATGGCTGAGAAGAATAAACATCCCAAATACCATCTTAAATTGCTAGAACCTATACAACAGTCCAACCTAAAATATAAAATTTTATATATATATATATATAAAAATAAATTTTATCTTGCGTAATGATACAGATATATTGGGTATATATGTCTGTATATATCTGTATCATTACGCAAGATAAAATTTATTTTTATCATAGAAAGAGTTACCATTTACAATGATATTCTCTATTAAGAATGCATGTCTGACACATTCGACAATGATGAGCTTTAGGTGGTGCTCTTCTCCTACACGTAATACAAAGTTCTCCACTTCCTTCGCCAAGCTCTAAACCTTGAGTTAAAGTACCTTCTTGAGTTACAGAATCTGCATTTGATCTAGTCATATAGCCGCACCATATACCACCCACGACACACATTATGAACACCACATTCTCTTCTAACAAAATCTCTAGCAGTGGTACGACACTCACTTCAAAGATTAGCATCAACATGACCACACTCGTAATCGTCCACATTAAAAAAAATTTGGTACGTAGTAGAAATCTCAGAAAGTTGTGATGCAAGTAGTAGACCAATATTGGTGTTGCAACAAATATGATTACAGTACATAGCACTGTTTGCGCGGCTATAACTGCCAATGTTGGAACCGCAAATATCGGTATCATTGCGTCGACTGAAATTTGCTTAGCACCAGCTCTCCAACCACAAGGATTTCGTAGCCTCTCCCACATAGTCATCTTTTATCTACAGTTACACACCAAAGCAGCAAGTTTACACTTGCATGAAGAATTTAATGAAAGGATACCAAAATAAAGGTTAGAAACGTTTCATGAAACGTTCACTCTCGACTAATGTAAAATTTCAGTCTAACGATTGTTGAAAATATCGCGCGTAAGCACAGGTGGCAGCACCTTTTAAAATAATAGATATAATCGAATTAGTATTTAGAAACGTTTCATGAAACGTTCACTCTCGACTAATGTAAAATTTCAGTCTAACGATTGTTGAAAATATCGCGCGTAAGCACAGGTGGCAGCACCTTTTAAAATAATAGATATAATCGAATTAGTAGTTGCAAAAATTTTCAGTTCTTTAGATCACCGTTCGGATGAAATTTTCTTTTCAACAAACTACCAATAGTTTTGATACGAATCAATATCTTGACCGAAATTCTCTGATCAAATAAATGGTTAATCATTTTATTTAAGAATAAGATCAATTGATGAGGTAATATATTTTCTAAATTGTAGATTTATTTGCAAATTGTATTTTTTTTTTCTATCGTTACTTTTGAAAGGAATGCTACGAGAAACGATACTTCTGACAGTATTTTGAAAATGGCGGAAANTTTAAAAATTTATTAAAAAAAAAAAAAAAAAAAAAAAATTAAGTAGAAAATGTGAAAAATTTGCGAATGAAGTGAAATCCGACGAAATGAAGTTCATTGATTAGAATGTAATCAGTACTATAGGAGAATAATTCTGAGAGTTAATTATGAAAGTCAAGACCAATATAATAAGTAAGGTTAATGCGTGTTGGAGAGGTACAAAATGATCGATGAGGTTACTATAAAATTCGAGTCGTCGATCAGTGTTCTATTAAAATTCATTTTATCGATTTATGACTTTATCGCGCAACGACCAACCACCGCCAAAGTAATCGCATTGAAAAGAATAACACAGATTGAAATTTTTAGCTGCGTTAGTTACTATTAAATATCATACTTCAACACTGTACTTCTTTCTTCCTTTGACACACGCGGAGTCCAAATATCGTTTAGTTTTTCGCGAAGAAGAAGACTCGGACGGACGCTATTATCACACTGTCGAGGCGAGGCTAATTAAAGAACCTTTGTGGTAGAACTCCATTAAGATAACCGTACGGTGTAATAAAGAATCGTTTATACAAGTCAAAGATTGATCGACAATTGCGCCAACGGCTGCTGTTTATTGATACTATTTTCAATTGTTTGCACGTGTTCGGATTGTTTTATCAAGTTATCATTGTTTGCCAGACTCCCTGAGAGCTTTCAGCACTAAGTGGGGAGGAAACATGGTAAAACTCGACAATCGTATATGATACTGTTTGATCATTCGATACTGCGAACGTACAGATTTCAATATACCTATTTATGCATATGTATAATTTCAATCAGGTAATAACGCATTATCAATATCTTCGCATTATTATGAAATCCTCAATTGTACTATTATATAATATCTATATTATTATTTACATCTCTTATGTTTCTAATTAGTGAGGTAAATGGTAGTGAGTTAATAAATTGAAAGTTTAGTTTACAGTTAAGCAACGATGGAATTACACTACCACTTACATAGACATGTAGTTGATTGTATTCGACTATTAGAAAAGAATACCTTTCTAAATTTATTTAGGATTTAGATTTTCATCCAAGAGCATGACATTATGCATGATGCATGAATCGTACATTTTTATGAGGGAAGAGAAATTTTTATTTTATGAAGGAAGAAATCTATTGGAGACTTACGTATTTTTTAATCCAGGTAATTAGTTACAAACAATGGATTTAATACTATCCAGATAGTTGATTGTATTCGAACAGGGGAGAAGAATACTTGCCTTTTCTTAGGATTTATATTGTTTAAGATTTATGTTGTTGAAGGTCTACTCGAAGGGATGGACATTAATGATGCATGAATCATAAGTTTTCATCGAAGAAAGAAGCCGATTGGAGACCTCTTTGACCCACAAGAGGCTCGTCTTTACCCTACTCCTTCCGTATATCATCGCATCGTCAGTTCGTACGTGGATCTCGATTTGAAGACTCATCGAGATCACCCGGCAAAGTAGCCTTGCGGTCGTTTGTTAATGCATGCAATCGCATCTATCGATACAAACTCGCTGTTGCCAATTTAACTCGCGATCCAATACAAAAATTTTCACCGCGTACAGTCCGATCTCGCGCGATCAAGATTATCAAATTTCGACGGAATCGAGAACTTACTCTTNACATTAACCAAAAAAAAAAAAAAAAAGAGAGAGTTCGACGTAAGTGGAAGTCATTGAACGAGCCGAATTTTACGAGAGGAATACGTGATCTAGCTAATAGAGTATGGTAGTGGAGTACGTGATCCTTCACGCGACTTCATTTAGATTACTTTACGATTACGTGTTATTTCTAGTTGCCCTATGCCTATATGCAGCGATATTATCAATTCCATAGTAAATTTCCAAAGAGCATGAGATTAATGGCCATCGCTTTTGTCTGAAGTAAGAAATCGCAACAGAAAGAGCTTGTAAATCATAGTTATTTGACCGGAACGAGAGTTGATCAGTGGAAGAAGTCCTTAGAAGTGGTGGTGAGCTCGATGGTGCTGTCAACGAACGTAATTTTGATCGTTTACTTGGAACAATGATACGTTGAATGGCAATCAGTAGATATTGATAATCTTGTTTCCGCTAGATCGTTAGATTGATCGATGACAACTTGTGAGATCTGGCGATGGAAATCGGGGATAGGAATCAGCGTAAAGAGAAGTAGATGCGTTCTCAAGTTTCGTCGATCTTCCAAATACGTACAAGTACGAATCGCGGTACGGTCGAGACCAAGTGATAAGGAAGTAATGTCGTATGGCTCCAGAGTAAATCGGCTGATAAGGAGCGTATAGACCCGAGTTCTAGTGTTAATAACTTGTGACGAATTGTGTCACCATGTTCCAGTAGTATTAGTAGCGGTAATGGTGGTGGTAGCGATGGTGGTGGTGGTGGTGGCGATGGTGGTGGTGGTGACGGCTACGTGCAGCAGTCTATGAATCCGGGGTTACTGCTCTCCCTTGAGCCGTGCTTCGTGGGTTGAGAAGCTTTCAGGCTTCCCGTGGAAGGCTGGAAACTGGTCTGTCGTCTAGATTGTGGGGATGTTATGTAAGCTGTAGTTGATCGACATAAACGCATACAAAGATCGTGCACGTAGGCGCATGTATACGAGGAGGAACTTCGATTCCTAGCTACGTGTTGTAAACGCGAGGTGTTCGAAGCCGCGACGTGATCCGGCAAGAGGATATTCAGTGACGAGAGTCGCGACGCGTCAGATGTAGCGATTAACACTTCAAATGCGCGCGAATAGTGTTCATTTTAATCGAACGTCAAAACGTATAAATTCTCAATCTTTCAGGTAATCGAGCTGCGTGTTCTAGCAGTGATCCTCGAAAACTAGCCGAGGACACTTTATATTCATGGTTCAGCTTCGACGAGCTTTTGAGTTATGAGGAAGATGTCCGGTTGAGGACCGAAGACAGGGAGGAAGACGACGAAAAGGAGTTCGAAGAACGTCTAGTGATGTCTTCGGCTTCGACTAACAGGCTGCAAATTTTGTGGGATCATTTCATTCATGCAGAACCGCAGAGCTACGAGGTATACGATCCCTGGATCTAGGAATTTCTATCGGCGATGATTCATATCTTTCCCTTTCCCTTTTCATTTGGCCAAGGTTATTTTAAAGATTCGAGTTCGATGAATTCATTTGCATGCCAAACATCGAGATTCTAATTAGCTAAACTAACTTGCAACGATATCAATTTATTTCACCTTGACGTATATCCTCTCTCTTTGAGATCTTCCATCTAAATGCTAAGAGCTTAGCTAATGCATTATTTTTATTTGAATGCATTCATATTAACTTGTTGTCCTTTACTACGTGTTTCGTAACCATTGTCAGTCATGGTTAAACACACACTTTACGTTCGTTCCAGGATGACTTACAAGTCACGCGTAACTTACTTGTCGATATTTTGCCGCAAGTAGCGAAATAACGAGTTATCCTCTGTCTCATATAACGTAAACACATCGATTTCTTCCTCTTCGTACTTACTTAGTAGTCAAGTAACTAAAGAGAATTTGCATCAGACAACAGCATAATATCAGAGTTCGTGTATTAATAATTGCATTCCTCTGATTAAAAATACGATTAAGAATGTTCGCTTCAATAGAAACTTAAAATAACACAATATCTTTATTGCTGAGTGTGCCATTTGGCTACGATAGTAAAGCTATCGAATTATAAACTATATAAATTATTATTTTTGTGTTCACAATTAAAATTGTAATCTCATTAACTAAAATTGACAAAATGTTTATAATTTCTCCCACTAAACAAATTAAACAATGATAAATTAAATTTATTCACTTTCACTTGCAAAAGGTTAAATTATAGTGTGCAATAATTGTAATATAATTCACAAAGCGAAATTCATAAATTATATTTTTAATTGGCAAACTGATTATTTTACCATACATACCGCAACGTGATATGTATGATAATTATTTGACATTTTAAAAAGTAAAGAAAACATCTTTGTTTCTTTTTTCATCATACTTTATATCTACGTTATATTAGCATCTCTGTCATAATGAGTTATTTCTCACTGTATCTTACTGTATCAAATCTAGAATGGCACAGTGTTGCTAATAGTTAATTACTTATATTACGGACGATTAATTATTTATATTTATTTAGCTTATAACAATCGGCATTTAACATTGAAATTATACTTTCGATAATCTCTCGTTTCGTTTCTTTATTTTGACGGAATGAATTATATGTTTTCTCTATTTAGAAATCACGCTGGCTGGACGTATTTCTCGCGGAATTTCTTGCCCAAATAAAAGAAGGTCAAGATGTAAAAGATGCCCTATCGTTTTGGTAAGATTACACACCACTTGATTGAATCTCTTATACAAAATGATAATTATTCAATTGTATTGTGTGTAATGGTAGTCGAGAGAACAGTTTCTAAAACAGTTGTAAATTTCTGAGGCTGTATCTAAAATTTTTTTTTTTCTAAAAATATTTGCTCCACCATTGAGTTTTATGTACATAATATCATTTTTTTTCGAGGAATGACACAATGAAGTAATGGAATAGCAACACAGATTTTTGTGACAAGACAGCGATCGTTGACCGCAGTAGGAAAATATGATCTCATGCTTGTGGTTTCGACTAACGTGACTCTTTTTACGTTTGCATGCGATTCACTTTTATCCTAGTAGGTCCTCCGTCACTTTCTCGGATTATTACCTGCCGATTTTTTTTCTTTTTCTGGTTAATATTCTACCAAAATGGGAATTACATGTTAGAAAAGAACTGCTCATATCACTATCTTGCACACAATCAGTATCTTGTCATCGAAATTTTGCTGAAATTTCACTTACAAAACTTTCCTCGGAGATATCGCGTTTCTCACTGAAAATAAGATTACCAGCCCGAACGTTCAAACAATAATCATATCGGGAGTGATAATAAGGAGATAAGAGGTATTTAATCCGATGGATAAGATAGCAATATAAAAGGCGCAGTATGGAAATATCCATTACAGTTCGGTCGGCGGTGGTGGCGTATCTACCCTTATAGCTTGCGAGCTGCTCTCCGATGTGCATGAACTTTGCGCGAAGAGGATCGACGGCGACGAACTAGTTCGACTGAGGAAGTATTTGGCTCAGGAGCGTGGCTGGCGTTGTTTGGCTGTCCTACAGCTACTTGGTGTCCGTGGGCTTTCTTGTGGAAGAGAGCTAGTAGCTCTGCTTATCGCTCTATATCCAGTTGTCCTTCAAGAGGAAACGAGTAATAAAGCTTGTGTAAATTCTGCTTCACTGAACGGGTCCACGTATGCTTCGTCGGCTGGTACCGCGCGTAATCCTTATGTGAGATTCCACTGCAACGATGATACCGTCGACACGGTAAATATCGTGCCGCATGTGAAACGCAGGACGACAAAGTCTAATCGAAACGGCGCTTTTTACGAGGGCAATGTACCGGCGAGAAGGAGGGCAGGTCGTCGATATAGTATCGGTACTAAGGTGCCGGTCCATCAGAAGCAAAAATCATTTGGTACATTCGAAGCGCGTCGCAACACGCCGGAAAGCGCGAGCAGCGAGTCTGAATTACTGACAGATGGTATTGATCAGGCACGATCGCTCACGCTCAAGATCCGCCTGAATCCTATGGACTTCGAATATTTCACCTCAGTCGTGAGAAGCGACGAGGAGCAAAGATGGCAGGCAGCGCTTTACGAACTTCCTGTCCGATCGGTGAAGAAAACACCGAACGATTACACAGACGAGCGGATCAAGGATGTCCTAGATGCTAGGATCAGTAATTTCGAGACGAGCCTTTTGATTATTCAATTGCTTCAGGGGCTGCGTGATTACGGTACTCCAGCGGAACAAACGCCGGCTGTACAAGTTCTGAAATTTGCTTTGGATACGTTATGGTCCCTGCAATTTGGTATAGACGGTGCCAACTTGACTGGCACTGAATCCGCTACGTTGAAGGCTGCGGCCGCTAGGCTTATGCTCACGGCACTGGAACGCGTATTACGATCAAATGAACCAACTACCGCCGTCATTCATAATGGTTTGTTGCCTATGACCCTGAGATTACTCGAAGATGCTTGCAGTAAGCCTGTAAATGTTTTCTCGCCGGAGGAGGGTTCCCTTCTCCAAGAGTTCATCTTTGCCACTATTTACGGAGTGATAACATTTCTTTACTGTCTGCTGCATCAACAAGGTAGCAGGATAGAAAAGTTATCAGATTTTCTAGAACTGTTTCAACTGTTCACGGAAAGTCAGGACGGGAAGTTAGTGGAGAGAACGATTTTTGCGATTGTTGATCTACCAAGCATTGATCCAGCGAGGTCAATAATCCGCGCCAGAAAGGTCATTGATATGATAGGTGCGCTAACGAGTGGCTTGAAATCTGTTCGCCGTGATATTTCGCATGTATCTCATTGCAACAAAACAAAGCACAAATCCTGTGTCAATAACGTTCAAATCCAGCATCATTCGAATGTATTTGGAGCGCCTTATGCTCAGCCAATTGTTGGCGCCGTTATGAAACAAGCATGTTGCATTTCGTCGCTTTTTATGATACTCACTAATCTCCTCAAGTATTCTCATCCATTCGTCAGCGAACTGCAAATCAGATTGATCAAAGTTTTTACTGCGGCAGGGACGTGTTGCTGTTTCCCACCCAGAATACTCATGTCCAGCATCGCGACTCTTTTGAAAAAACGCGATCCGACGATTTATATCCCAGCCGTGGCATTCTTAGAGCGCATCTTTTTCAAAGAGCTCGGTGCTTATTCGGAGTCAGAAGTGTGCACCACGTGCGACAGGCCTACCACATATTCATGGGATTTCCTGGAAATGTACGCGGACTTATTGGCGCCGAGTGATTCGAAATTATGCTACATCATAATGGCCCATTTACTGAAAATCGGGCCGTGCTCGAAACTCCACATTAGACGGGAATTGATTCTAAAAGTTTTTTATCCGACCTTTTTGAAAGCTAAAACCTATTACGCAGCTGACAAAGGGAACACGGTCGCGAAATTTCTCATTCAGTCTTGCCTCTCTGCAATATCCTGCTTGATCATGAATGCGCAGATATGCGAAGAATTTACTCGGATCAATGGATTGGAAGAAACATTGATCTTGTTATCAGATACGATGTTCACGAGAAATGTTTACGCTCTCCTAGAAGTCACTGTCATCGTCGAGATCTGGAAGACCAGTTTCATGGATTCTCCAGATACGGAGAAACCGGCGCTCAAATCTTTGTTCGATTTCCTCGAAAAAGAAACGACTGAATTATTGGATATTCTGAAGAATTCAACACATACTTTTGTCGATGAAAAATACGTAGACCAAGTAGCGAGCCAAATTTCTGACGAATTGAACGGTCAGAATGTTGAAGGAACGGATATTATTGTGGGAAACGATACTTTGCAAGAACAGAATGAAACGGAAGAATTGATCAAGGAAATATCTGATAATTCTAAGATTAATGCATCGTGCTCGGAAGTTCATAACGAAACAGACACGAGTAGAAAAGTAAATCTATATCAGGCTAGTGCCGCGTGGAGAGCCGCAGCTGGAGTAGCGCTTTGCAGTCCTAAATTTCGAGCTCAATTATCGTTGCATCCCGTGTCACAAAAATCTTTACAGCTTTTTGTAACGCTGGCTACATACATTTCTTCGGACAATATTACAGGTATGTTTGTAAAGAACAGATTGTAATAACCAGATATAAAAATACTTGGACTTACATTTACATGTTTGTCTTCTTTTAGATACCAACAAATCAGCGCACAGACTCTTCGAGGCTTTGCTGACGTGCTGTTTAACATCCCCGTTGTGTAAGTAATTTTATGTAACGAATATGAATCATAGGTATTCCGAGTACGTCTCTATCCTACGTACTTTTTCGCCGCGTACAGCTGCGGATTAAAATCTCAATAAGCTACACGAATTTATTCGCCGTAGAAACAGTTCACAGAATGCTTGACATCAGTAAACATCTCGATCTATCTACTGTTCTTTCTACAAATTTCTTTTTCTACGAATAGTATTTTGTCATACGCACATGTTATATATATAGATACTTAAGCTGAGGTATACAAAACAACTTGTGACATAGGTGATTGCGATATAATTATGGAATTGGGAAGAGCGCTGATGCACGCAGGAATCAAATTGGGTCGTGGATTGGCCGTCATCGTGGAAGCTTTATTGAAAGTCTCTATGTTAAAGCCAGCTCAAGAAGAAACCATGCCACAATGTACTCGTCCCAGGGTAATTTTCATTTTATTTCTTTTATTTCGAATTGAACTAATCTCATTAGTTCTACTGGTACCATTGTTCATCATAGTTACCATCTATGACAGTCGACACAATGCCGGATTGTGTCGCTGATGACAGCAGCACGGGCGAATATGTAACAGCCGATGATGGTTACGAGGCAGATGTGGAAATACCGATGCAAAATCCTCATAACAATACCGTAAAAAGAAGTAATTCCTTCGGACCAATAGTTGAGCCCAGGGGCCATGCGAATGCACATCCCGCATTATGCTTGTTGGCAGTTGATTTATTAATTCATTTCAGTGAACAGTAAGTCCTTGATTGTACAAAATATAGGAATATTGTATGAAATGTGATAAGATTATAATAAGTAATATTTCTTTTATAGAGGGTTGGATGCAGAGAAAACATGTATTATAACTGCTGGCCTAAGAAAAGTTGCAGTTACATGCAGAGAAAGTGCCTCGAGTTGCGCCGCACTTGCAAGTTCAGGTGTAATTACAAAATTGTTAAATGGTTTCAACGATATACTTACTACCAGAAATACCCAGTATCAAGGTATCTTTAATATGAACTATGTATTTAATATTCACAATATTTTAATCTCATTTATAACATTGTGTAATAAATTGTTATAGATTTGCAACACGCTGTGCTGGAAGTATTTACTTTGCTAGCGACACAATCGATTTCACCATCAGAATTAGTCATATACTTGTCTCTATTCAAAGTTGATGAACCTTCCCTGCAGCTGTTGTTGGAACCACTTTTTCATCTAGTTCTAGCAGCTCGTCCACAACCAAACTTTATCATATCTTTTCCTGTACTTTCTGATGCAAAATTAATATCAAAAACTCAATCGGAAGAGTACAAAAACTTGGAAAAGATTGAAAATCTTGTAAATAATTTTCAAAAAAAACATTTTGCATCAAACATATGCAGTCCATGGTCTGTACACGCGGTATGTCTACCAATTGGTCCAGAACTGGCTTGGCCGGTTTGGTTGCATGGTTGTTCCGCTTCTATGTGGTTGAGAGTTGAAAGAGGATTATCTGTTAATGGCAAAGGAACAGTGATTAATACCTCACCGTTACTTGATTCAGATAATGAAAGTTTATCTGATTGGGGTATTCTGTCTGATAATTGGAGTCGTGAAGGTTAGTAAAGTGATTTAATAAGAACTAATAATAATACTATATATATATATATATATATATATATTATAATACTATATTACATAGTATTATAATATATAATACTATATATTATATATAACTGTATATATAATAACTATATATAATATATAATTATATAATCATATATATATATATATATNATATATATATATAACTATATATATATATATAACTATATATATAACTATATATATATATATATATATATATAGTTATTTCAACATTTTTTTCTAACGAGATTCTCTTCGCAAGTCCATCATAATTTTATCAAATGTAGCAATGTTTATTTTTTATCCAACGCATGCTCTACAAATTATCGTGGAAAGACCAATCGATGTCTGATCTTTTCTTGGGTACATCAGTCGTAACAGGTTCATCATTTCCACCCACGCCAGCATCAATTATTCATTTGATGTCTATCGGATTTGAGTCTCTGGTGCTTGAAACATGGTTGGATTTTAAATCAGGTAAATGATCTTAAATAGACTCATAACTTTTTTTAGTACAATTGCTGTGCTTTATTCCTTTCCTTATATTTCAGATAAATTAATTTTACGATTAACTAGGCCAGACGACAAAGCAAATCGAACAATCTCGGAAACATCTCTAACTGGTATGCTTCCTTCCGGTCGATGGCATCATTTAGCACTGAATTTCAAAGACACAGTGTTAAATAAACGTAGTGCGGTAATCGAAGTTGTGATTTGGATAGATGGTTGGAGAGAAATCAATGCGCAGTTACCATTTGATGGATTGCTAATGAGAAAACCTAGCACTACATGCGTTTTATTAGGGCAAATTGGATCTAATGCTATCGGTGCTTGGTATCTTGGAAACTTAATGGTATTCAGGTGCGTATTTTTATTTAATTAACAGTGATTTAACTATCGATTAATTATTATTGTTAAAAATTAATTTACAGATGCCCAGTATTCACGAAGGAGAGAGCATTATATCTAGCAAGTCTTGGACCTAATTATACTAATCTCGCGGAATGTATTTTAAACACAGAAAAGCCAGATTTTACGCAATTAATTATATCTGGTGCCTTAGATGGTGTACGAGAAATACGATTTGGTAAGTATTATAATGTTTATGTTGCTATTTTTATGAGAGAAAACAAGAGAGAGAGAGAGAGAGACATTTAATCACTTAATATAGAAGGAGGAAAATTTGATACAAGTCGAAGAAAATCATATGGCGGGACGTATTTGCGACACGCTATTGAAACTAAAGTATCTGAAACTAAAATTGATTGGGATGTAATTATGGATGCTACGAATTCGCATTTGGGTGAACTACAAGATAATCTACTTCTTAATTACGAAGCTCAAAATCCTAATATTGTTCATTTATATCCTCAAGCTATTGCAAATTCAGCTGGTAAATTTATTACTTCGTAAATTTATATTATTTGGTGGTTGTTTATCGTTAGTTTCTTTGCATAAATATTACATGTTCATTTTTAGCTGTAGTCAGAAATCTATTTCCGGGCCAACCAGGCTTTAGGGTTGTTTCTGCACCAGAACATAGAGTTTCACAGCAACCACCCTTATCTGTGGCTCCGATACTTTCGGCTCGGTTAGAATGCCAACAGTACAGAGGAATTGTACCCGCTGCCATTTTAGTTGGTGGGGTACCTATATTTTTATATTTATTTGCAAGAGTAAGTACGATTAAAAATAAATTTAGCGATATTTTTTAATTTAAGTTTTTAATAAATTTTAATTAACATAAACTTATAATAACTTATTATAATTAAATGAATATATTCCATATAGGTAGTGGAATTAAACTCTAATGAAGAAGAGCAAGCATTAGCTCTTTCAATAGTTTTACACTTAATACGGAATGATTCTGAGCTTCTAAATCAATACCGATCAGAAGGTGGAACATCATTAATCCTACGCATTTTAGAATCGCCTCGATGCCACACAGGTAGACACATCCTAAAAGCAATGTTAGATGCAGCTTGTGATAGTTCGATCCTAATAAAAGATATCGGTAGTGGCAATCATTTGGTCTCACAAAATTGCGAAGCTGTTATTACGGATCCTGAATTAATCAAAGGTACATTAACCGCGTGGAGGACATGGGCAAAACATGATACATTAAATTTGCTATTACAAGCATTGTTATTATTATTAAGAGATCAACATTCACAGCGTGAATTTAACGCATCTCAATTAAACAGAGTTGGAATCGTTGATACCATTTTAACATTATGCAAGGTAATTTTATATTTTTTGTAAATACTGTTTCATAAACGTATTGAGGAATTCATAGAGATATTTTATTGTTTATTATAGGAGCATTTTATGTATGAAGAATTGGGTGCTGTACTTGATTCTTCAACAGGAATAGCAGTGGTTGAATTGATTCGAGCACTTATGGGAGCACCTCCAGAATTTGCTCATTTAGTAGCTATTACCGACTATCTAGTTCTGGTTCATCAAGCGTCTGAAACTTATATCACACACTCGAAACATAATATATATTTTTTGTTACCCCCTATTGGAGAAAAAAAAGTTGTAAAACTTACTCCTACCATAACTTCCAGTTCTTCAGATGAATCCATAGAAACTCTTGAAAACAATAAATTGAGTAAAGGTTTAACAAATACACAGGTTGGTATTTGCTATCAAATGAATTGTAAAATAACTAATAAAAATTAAAGTTAAATTAACATTATTTTCATTCAGATTCAGAAAAATAGAATGCCTAAGAGAAAAGAACGCCGAAATGGACCGCCACAAGATACTAGTGCTGGAGAGGATTCAGGAATTGCAGCTAGCGATGGATCTAATCCTCTTGGTAACGTAAGTATGAAATTAACTTCATTAATTAACATTCTCTGTTACAAATCTTGATTTTTTTTATGCAGGAAAAACAATCTATGTGGATGGATGAAAGAAAAGCTTGTCAAGGTTTAGTTTGTGAAGGACTTTTATTATTACTCCGAGATGCAGTTAGAGTTTTACCTGATAGCCAAGTTGGATCAGTGTTAAAACACGTTTTAAGAGCTGAACTTTTACTTGTACTGGGTAATAATCCTGATACTAGAGTTCGTACAGCATTAATTAAGGTATGACAATAGAGTATAAAAAAGGAAATAAGTTCTACTTTCATTCGAGTATTATAATATTTTATTAATTTATAGCTTGTACAAACGTACTTACAACGTGCTACTGATGAGGAAGTCAATAAATTTATAAAGCAAAAATATTTTGTACATTTAGCAAATCAAATAGCATTATATCCTGGAAGTGAGATGTTGATAGTTGCTTTAGAAAACTTGGCCTTACGGGGTCCTACTCTAGCTGCGATGCCTCCATTAATGGCCATAATAGCGAAAACAGCAATCACTGAACCAAATATAGTTAGGCCAATAGTATCATTTATGACTGACATAATTGCAAAGGTACGGTATTATAATTTGGTTTCATTCATTAAAAAAAATTAATTAGAAAAATTTAATTCCAGAATCCAACAGCTCTAAGAATGCTTTTGGAACAAGGCTTGATTGAATCATTAGTGCAAGCATTAGTAGGAGCTGCTCATAAAGGTGGTTCTACATCCCTTTATCGAGATATTCATGTGCTTCTCGTGGCTATTGCGACAAGACTTCTAGAATCTCCAGGAACTCATCAAATGCAAGCTATTTTAGATTTGCATTTGATATTGAATCATATGGAATTGAAAGAAAAATCACAGTGCATTAAAAACAGAGCCTGTGTATCAGTTGTAAGAGATGCACAGGTAGCACTCTTTGATGGAGAACTCGATGTGCTTACAGCGAAAGTTTCGAATCAATCAGGTTTCCGACTACGTAGTACAGCGTCGTACCTAGCCTCAGCTTCTCACATAACTTCAAGTAATACTTGTACATCTGATGAATGTAAAAATTTTATCAGATTTTCTACATTACCTGTTTCATTCTTTTTTTTTCTTTTTTTAGTTTTTACAACGTCCAGTGATCAAAGTGACCAAGGCTCTCGATCATCTAGCTATACAAATTTACATTCATCCTCCAACGCAATTTTACGTGAACCAGGCAAAGGAGAATTGCTGGAACGATTTCGCCTTATTCTCACACGTGCTGTTGAATTTATAACAGCGGCTGATGAATCACCTTCTGGCAACGAGTTACAATTAACTAAAAGATTACTTTCAATTCTTTTACACGGTTTTTGTAGTCCATTGCAAAAGAGAAACTGGAGCAGTGCATGGTCAACTAGACACGTTTTAAGGAGATATACGGCCAAAATAATGATGTGGTTACTTGGGCCAGATCAAAGCAATAATACGAGGATTTTTGCTATCAGATCACTAATGGAAGAACCGAAAGCTCGCGAAATTCTATCTTCTCTTTTGGAAGTTCATCCACAAGTAAGTCTTTCAATTACTGCATATTTATTTCTATTTCATTATACGTGCTGTGTTCAATTTCATTATACGTATGCAATTTTTAATGCATTTATGTTAGGTAGAACAGAAATTTACTGTGTTCTTTTGGGATCTTTTACAAAAACGAGATGATATGCCTAGCGCTGATGCAAGAATATGTATAGAATTAAAAGAAGCTTTGAACATATGGGATTTGGCAAAAGGAATAGAACAAGCTAGTCCTGGAATATGGAACGAAGAATTGGCATTGCTAAGACGAGAATTAATGAGAGATCGAGATATATGGATTGATAATAATCTTCCCTCAATTCAAAGGCAAGTAATATTGGATAGAATCTTATACTTCTTATTCCTTTATTTTACAAAATATTTTTCTTCTTTCATCAGATTTGCCAATAGATTTGATATACTTACTAAACAATTAACAGAAAGTGCAATGACTATAACACGTACGGTTGTGGAAGAACAAAATCGAGAACGAAAAGTATTAATGGAAAGACTGAAACATTCAAGAGCGATAGAAGCTCAAGCAATTGCTAAATGGAGAGATTTAGCAAAACGTTTAACGCATGAAAGGGCCCCGTGGCATTTTCCAAACAGTTGTCCAAGAAGTTGGGAACTAGATCCTACGGAAGGTCCTGCTAGAGTTAGAATACGATTGCAACCGTGTCATTTAAATATTGATCGAAGGTTTTTCATGGCCGAATATCAAAACAAACTAGGTTTGATTGTTATTATTTTATGAACTATTTTTATTTAATTCATTTATATTTATAGATTTCACTTTTTAATAGATGCAGTGAAAGTTGAAGCTCCTTTATCTTATTTATTTACGAATAATCGACAAGATGCAAATGCTACAGCATTAATCGAGCGGTTGCACACTACTGAAAGAATACGTAAAATGTCTCAAGCCAAAGTAGTTACACCAAGAGCTGAATTAGCTGGTGAAGTTCTCATTGGTGAAACATGCCTTTACTTCGTGCCTGATAGCCCTGATGTTCTACTGCACACAGATGTACGATTCTGTTCATTTTTTGCCATACTATAAATTCATTGTATTATTCATACATATATCATACATTCATTGGTGAAACATGCCTTTACTTCGTGCCTGATAGCCCTGATGTTCTACTGCACACAGATGTACGATTCTGTTCATTTTTTGCCATACTATAAATTCATTGTATTATTCATACATATATCATACATTATACATTCAATTAGATACATAATTATTACAGATAGCTTTAGGTGGTTTGGATTTAGCTATGGTGGGTGGAACAGCCTGGCGCCTTGAAGATATTCGAGAATTGCATAGAAGAAGATATCAATTATATTATACATTCAATTAGATACATAATTATTACAGATAGCTTTAGGTGGTTTGGATTTAGCTATGGTGGGTGGAACAGCCTGGCGCCTTGAAGATATTCGAGAATTGCATAGAAGAAGATATCAATTACAGGAAAGAGCTATAGAAATATTTCTCATTACGGGAAGAACTTATTTATTAGCATTCAATTCTTCAAAAGTATATATTACTTTAAAAATATATATATATAT
>NIPQ01090840.1:31088-48906 GCA_002806875.1 Lepidotrigona ventralis hoosana | reverse complement strand
TTCTACGCATACTTCTTTGAGACATACAAAACATGATCACGCTGGCTAAAACTCGAAATGCCAGGGATCATAAAACATACGAACAATTTGCTTGATAGATTCAAAAGGACCAAGAGTGACACTAAACACAGACACTTTAAACTTGCTGTTTGTACTATAATGATCATGACAAATTGGAAAGTCTGCCATTCACTTAACTAAATATCCCCCCCTCCCCCCATAATAAAACGCGGATTTTACACTTATACACGTCATAGGATCATTTGTATCTTTTACTAACAGTATGATAGTATGTAAAAAAGTTTGGATCCTTATCAACGTCGAGCAATCATGAGGCAAGGATAGTCGAATCCTCTTAACCATAAAAATGAGCATAGTTTATATCTTAAGCTTTTCTTAATATTGTACATTTATATGTCATAATCCTAATTGAAGGAAACAAAAATAGAGTGACAATCTACCTTAAAACGCTTGACATCAATGTCAATGACATAAAAACGAGTTAACGACCATTTTTTTTTTTTTTGTTTTTTTTACAGTGAACATGATTTATATACATATAAAAACTATACGCAGATGATCTCCCTTTTCTTGTAATTTCATAATTCTCACTTGTACAAAGCATCGTTCAAAGATAAGTCTCGATTTTGAATAAATACATACACAACTTATATTAGCTTCCACTAAGTCATCAAGCTCATAAAATAATATAAATTATATTCTTTGATTTGGGTCTACATGAACATTGTTGGTTTGAAGAATATCATGGATACGATGCTTTGTCCTCATATGTTCAAAATACGAATTTACAATCAAAAAAAGGTGAGAGGGCTGCTTGGACATTAGAACGTCATTTATAAACTACAATTCTAAATCTTATTGATATTGCAACTCGTATTATAGTAGGCAGGAGCGTCAAAGACTCTTTAATTGTATTTAATACACACGAGTTGCAACAATTGCAGACATACAACATGAATGAACAATGAACAATTCACAAAAAAAAAAGAAAAAAAAACAAAAGGAAAAACAGTGAATTCTTCAATCGGTAATACCGATCAATGACACATTCGGAATCCTTATTTACAGTTTATCAGCCTTATTTATACTTGTACATAGGAAAATGGAACTAATTTAGATAGAACTAACACATAGATCTATTACTCATATATGTCCACACATATGCGCCTCTGTAATTTTTCCTGTACACAATTCCATTCTATATATTTTAACGATCCTTTCTGGATCGCAGATTCGTTTGCTTGATTATGCTTGTTGTTATGGTTTTCGTCATTTGCAGCTTAAAAATATCATGATATCGCACATAGGTCAATCACGAAAGTTTTATGCTATTTATGGATAGGTACTAAAGCTTAATTATAATTAATAAAATAATATAAAACGCAACATAATTTGGTGGATAACGAGGCCAGTAAAGTTCAAAAACTATAACAAAACGATTGCAAACACAAAGTATAACATTCATTTACGTATAAAATGGATTCGAAACTCTTTCAACATCTCATTGGAGAAAGATGATAATTTTTATAATGTTTACTTGCTACTTTTTTCAATAAAGTAGAAAATTTGTAAAAATAACGAGTTAATGTGTAAAATGCTTAAAAGTGCATATGTATGTCACAAGTATGTATGTAAATACATAGAGCAGTATGTAAATAATAAGCAATCTACACAATTTTTAAAATTTTAAAGAAAAAAATAAATCGATAACAGACTGGAAACATTTACAATCAATCGTTACCATTCATCATTGTTACCATTGTCAGGTAACAATAATAAAAATTACGTACAATCACGTACGTAATATCTTTTTCTATAACAGGTTTCTTTTTAGAAGCATATTTCTTCTGTCCAAAACAAAAATTTTGTACTACCAACTTGCTTTTATTAGTACGAATATATTTGCTTTTATTAGTACGAATTTAGTCGAATTTAGTCGAATTATTTAATTAGTAGGATCTTAATAGACTATATCCATCCGATATATGCATACATATACATATCCTGGTCTATCCGACGTGAAAATAATTTTCGTTCTTCAATTGAGAACAATAGCTGAGCACAAACGGTCCTGAAGGCTAAAAAGATAGCATGGCCATTTAGAATTGGCTCTACGTTATATACAAGTTTGCTATGATAAAATTTGAAAACTGCGCAACATTGGACCTTCAAATGTGTAAAAAGTGCCCACAATTACAATATATAATACATTGCGTATGTGTAAGCAATTACAGAAATATACGCTAAACATCAGGGCGACGAGCAATGTCCATAATATGTTTTAAAATGTTTGCATGTACACGACGTAAGGTATACAACTTGATTAGTTTGTCTGTTCCGTACTTACGATGCTCTTTTTTCTTAGTTCAATTTGAACACAGAATATTGAAATTCCCCTTATTAATATTAACACTACATTTTCACTAAATGTCTGTGATAATAAATATTATTATTTTTCCATTCTTGAATTGTAAAATACAGATCGGCCTCGTTATGTTGTTGCACTAATGTATGTTCTTCCATTTTATCATTGTGTACAATAATCAATAAGTTATATTAAACTTCATTGGAATATTCGATGTGTACATCTTTACCAGTTGTATACTTCTTTCAAGGATATCTACTTTTTTAAGATTATCAATCTTGAAGAAATAATTCTTTCTTCCTTAAAGAAATATCTCGTTATGATCAGAGATATTTTTGAAACTCTATGTTAAACAGATATTTTTGAAAACGTTTATACACCAATATTGTGTTTTATGTTTATCTGCATGTGGTCTTGTTGGAGTGTTTCGAGAATTTGTTTCTGCATATTATGCTCTGCCTAAAATTCAAGGCAAACAATAATTTTTTAAATAAAAATCATTAAAAAGATCATAGTTAAAAATTCTTTATCCATACCTGCAATGGTGTTAAGCTTCCTCTTTTTGCTTGTAAAGCTGGATTTTTCAAATCTCTTGCTAAGACATCGAGCTGTGATTCTTGTAATGTTATACTATTCATAAGTTGAAGATGCTTTCTTCTTATTTCATCATTGATTGTCTATCATCAAATTAATCATAATGAATACATCTTCGAGCGCATTATATTAAATATTCATAATAATTTACACTTACATTATTATCAGGTAGATGTTGTATTTTTGTTTCATTGAAAGTATCTGAAATATTAAAAATATTAAAAGACTAAAAGTTTCAATCGATCTTTATGTGTATCAATATCGTATGACACAAGTAATTGTGAAGACTCTTACTTTCGAGAATCGGTACATGTCTTAGGTCATCAATTATTCTCATTATAATATCTGCAAAGAAATTTATATTGTTACTTATTCAGATACAATTTGAAAAGTTTATGGAAATCATTGAGATTGAACCACAAAGGAGATAAATACAAAAAGAATACAAAATACAAAGGTAGATTGAAACATCTAAGTGTGCATACTAAAATTATAGAATTTGATCGGAAAGTTTTTATCACACGTCACTTCAAGGGTGATGTAATATTGATGAAATTGATCAATGGAAAGAAGTTTGCCACCCACTATTTTGCAATATATAAAATTTGCTTGTTTACTTTTTTCGTAGATGTGTGCAGGGTTACTTTACTGAGTTCGATACCTGGATTTGCGTCCAGGCTTGGGCTCAGCAACGGATCGTCCTTTAAATCTGGAAAATCGATAAATTTGTCATCTGGATTTTGAGGTATAAACGGGATGCTAGTATCCATTTGTTGGTAATCAGCAACAACGTCGTTTAAACTTGAATTCGGAGACTCCGCAAGTTTCATTGACTGAGGATTCATATTATTGTACAAACTGAAGTCCGACGAAGGTTCCGAAAATACTTCACCAATAAAAGGTTTACAATCGATGTACGAAACACTCTGTTGATCATCGTTCGGGTCAGACGACGCGTAAGCAACATTACTGTGTCTTTTCTTACTACAACTCGTCTTAATATCTTCGTCACTGTATATCCTCTTTAATGGAAAATTTTTTGAGTTAGGCGTAACGTTGTTATTGACCCCCTTTTCAAGAGGATCCATCATAGGTTTTTGCTGATGCGTGTAAGCATCCATGTTACGTTCCACTTTAATGTTGCATAGACTGTGCGAATTTGAGACATTTATGATGTCGTTGACCGCCGCAGTAGGACTCAAAATATTCACATTTTGAGAAACCTGAAGATGAGACGGTCGAAGATCTCGTTGGGTACTTATGCATGGTTCTATGGCCGGCTCTTTCATCGTTATTATACTGTTCGTTTGCGGTAAACTCTGTTCATCTTGCAAATTGCTATAAACGTTATGCGTTTGTTTCGTTACTTCATGCAGCGTTATCGTTTTACCGGATGATCTCGACTTTTCCTGGCTCTCTTCGGTCTCGTGCTTACTGTTACTTGTTTTCGACTCTTGCTTTTGATTCTGATTTCCCTTCCCCTGTACCATTAAATAATGGTCTATCGTTTCAATGCCCAGTTTCCGGGCTTGAGTAACAGCAGGCGGTAAATGTTGCGATATCATCGCAGCCTTTACGTATTGTTCATTCGGTACAGGTGATGTCGTGAGGCATTCCTCTGGAAGAGGCGACGATAGATCGCTAACTAGATACGTAATTGCGTCCTCTAGCTGCGAAGGATCATCGATATCATTTTTCGAATGTTCCGAATCTGAGCCCTGCAAGCATGATTATACATATATATATTAGACACATATATAATAATCTTTCAATAATTGTATTAACACTAGAACTACCGGCAGTTGAGACGTAGCTATCTCTACGAAAACCAGTCAAAATGATTGGTACTGGTATAAGTAGCCATGATACAAAATTACTTTTATTTCAAATGAATAAAACAAAATTAAAGTTCATTATATTAATCCTTTAGCTATCCTTGCAAAAGTCATTACACCATCGCGAAGAAAAAATGTAACATGAAGTAGGAATTTTAAAATAAAGTTGTCAGACCAGTCAAAATGACTGGTGTGGTAGTTCTAGTGTTAAATTCATTCACATCTTGAAACTGTATATTATTCATTACATATGAATTAACAGATAAAGCAAATTACCAAGTCCATCGATGTATCGTCTCCATTCTGTATCATCGCTTTCATCGTTTCAGAGATCGTAGCGGAGTATCTTTTCTTCATTTGTTTCATTAACTTGATGCCCTCCTCTTCCCTGCCGCGACAGTACGTGAAGTTATTTACGACAAGTTTACGAAAAAGGGGGTGGGGGAAATTACGTAACGACAGATATATCGCATATACTTACGATACTAATGTATTTATACAGACGAGAGATACTACAATTTGTGAGTCCTTGTCAACCTCTAGATACCCATGTGTCCGTAAATAAATGGGCTCGCCGGTTTTCGAAGTCAGCCTGTAGCAAGATGATCCACAAGTCTCCGCGCGATTGTACACTGTAAATTGTATTATACTGATTGTTCAAACAGCAACCCAAGGTCGTACATATCAAGCAAGTTAATTACGACGAAATGCGAACTGACGAAACTTAACGAGAAGAGGAAGGAAATATAGCGTATATAGAAAAATGGCTTCAAGCTGCTGCCACTCACTTTCACGAAGCGCGATCATAGCCCACACACGATCGGCCCTGTGCATGAAACGGAAAGCGCTCTTCCCCGACACCTCTTCTGACAAGTAACCAGCTACCACCGACACCCTGTGGTCGCAGTAGATGATCCGGCCGTCCACCAGGTGTCGAGTAATATATTCGTCCTTATTCGCGTCTATGATTGATATCTTGGTGATCGGTCGTCTCATCAGCAGTCGCGCCACACCCACG
This sequence comes from Lepidotrigona ventralis hoosana, assembly GCA_002806875.1. NCBI lineage: Eukaryota > Metazoa > Arthropoda > Insecta > Hymenoptera > Apidae > Lepidotrigona > Lepidotrigona ventralis. The sequence continues at coordinate 43,073 of NIPQ01090840.1, read as the reverse complement.
AAAACGATGTCATTGCTGGTTGAAGAGACTTCTGTAAAAGAGGATCAGAGTAATTAGTATTATTCAGCATTCGAAATTCTGTTCGTACGGTATCGTTCAGAAAGATAAAACACGAAGAACACGAAATATATAAGACTTTGTAAGTTTTTTCATTTTCACAGTGACAAGTGTTGCAATGTAAAACAAACGAAATAAAAATGTCCCTACTGCGCCGATAACATTACGTTTTATTAATAAGTAATGAATTTCATTAACGGGCTGATGCAACGAGTTTGTAGCTGTGCAATTGGAAATCCACGAACAATTGTTTAACACCTCCCTCGTCATTATTTCGTCTAGCCACGTAGAGTGCACCTGCTGTGTAAAATTGAAAGAAAACTCAAAGTATTTTTAACATTATGACAACATAGTGTAGATGCATTCACGCGCATTTTGCATCGTCTGATCCGTTTAATCCGAGATTAAAAACCGAGGAATCCACACAGTTGAACGACTACGCCTACACCTTTCGCCGATGATGGCGACCGTCTAAATTTAAATGCGTGGCTAGGGTAAATATTTGCGATACCCGTTTCAAAACCAACGTTACCGGTCCCGACGTGTCGTGATATAAGAGGAACATCGGTTCACAGAATCCGAGTTAAAAGATATTCACTTAAGAATCGACATCCACGGAACGTGTCCTTTTGTGCGCGAGCGAGGATCAACTCAACGAATCTATCTTAACGATTCGATAAAAATTGTATCATTGTTACGTAATGTTCGTTGCGAATAATACCGTCGCGTCGTAGATCCCAGACTTTCATAACATTCATTGTGCGCGAGCGAGGATCAACTCAACGAATCTATCTTAACGATTCGATAAAAATTGTATCATTGTTACGTAATGTTCGTTGCGAATAATACCGTCGCGTCGTAGATCCCAGACTTTCATAACATTCATCGAATTGTCAAAAATTGAAGCTTGAGAGCTGCAAGTCGTGTTCTTTTGGAAGAACTATTCCTATTATGTTTAACTTCATTAGGGAGATACTAAAATATAATTGTAAGTATAGTACAATTCAGTGTAATCCTATTATGTTTAACTTCATTAGGGAGATACTAAAATATAATTGTAAGTATAGTACAATTCAGTGTAATATACATATAGACAAACTGTTTTTCTACTATTTGGTATTAATGACTTGACTCAAGTAAACACATCAGCAGTACAGACATCAAAAAATAAATTACAAAACATTTTGTTTCATATACAAGGAGTTAATAGTCAGTTATCATAAGAGTCTCTCCTGTACAAGCATGTAGTAGTACAAGTCATGAGATATCNTACTAAAATATAATTGTAAGTATAGTACAATTCAGTGTAATATACATATAGACAAACTGTTTTTCTACTATTTGGTATTAATGACTTGACTCAAGTAAACACATCAGCAGTACAGACATCAAAAAATAAATTACAAAACATTTTGTTTCATATACAAGGAGTTAATAGTCAGTTATCATAAGAGTCTCTCCTGTACAAGCATGTAGTAGTACAAGTCATGAGATATCTAATGCCAATACAAAATATAAGTTTCATGAAATAGATGATGAAACATCCAAAATGTATTAACAAACGCTTACATTACAAAGAGAATTAAATTATACTATACTTGTAAGTGCAGTAGGACCTCCATATTCGTGATAGCGAACCTTATTTATATACATACATTTTTTAATAATAATAATAATTTTTTTATTGTGATATCATTAGTTTATTATGAACGTTGTTCTTACGTGAGTATGTTTATAATATTCTTAGACTAATCGAAAGCGACATTATAAATATTATAAATTACAAATATTATTAATAACAATTATAAACAATCACAAATATCAATTTTGAACAATTATAAATGTTACTTCTGAGAATTTGCCCTGAAATCCGTGATTATTTGCAGTAATCTGTAAAAATACGTAAGTTTTTTTTTATGGATCGCAGTCAACTGCGTAAATTGGAACCGTGAATACGGCGGTCCTACTATAATTACATCTCGCATCTTAAACGTCTTAACGTCCTAAATTTATAAATAGACGTCTATGTGTTTTTTGAACGATTTAAGGGATGTGCATATAATAATCAAAAAATATATAAAATATTGACTATTTTTTGCAATTACAACAATTGCATTTATGTTATATTTAGAAAAACATAGAAATTCGCTTCTCGTTCGACTTCCACGAGAATCAATTGTACGACACTGGCCACAAATTACCGAGATGTTCCTTCCAAAAGAGCCCGACTCACATCCATAAATGAGAAGCTGTAGCAGAAAACACTATAAAATCAAGCTCTTTCAAATGGAAGAAAAAAAGTTGCCATTCGTTCGAATTTTTCGTACACGTGTACGTGTTTCTTTGTTGGAAAAGCAAAGAAATATATTATTTCCATTCCCCCAAGTAGAGAAAACGTACTTGGCAGTCACTTGACTGAGAATTCGTTGTTTACCATTTTACGAGGAGGCCAAAGAAATCTGAATTTCGTGAACGTGTCTTTACCTCGATGTTTCGAACTCCGACTGGCGTTCGACTCGGAATTTTTGCAAGCGTCCGCGAGCCTGAGCATCCCCGACATCTCGAACCATTCGTACTGCGTGTGCTCGCGCCTCGACGCAGTCCGGTGCAACATTCGAAGCTCGAAGCTCCGTCTCTGCTCCCTGAACTGTTTCCTGTCGTTCCTCGGGGGCGACGACGAGTCTTCCGACGAGCTGGAATTATCGTTCACACCGTCGGTGATCTGCGGCGTGGACGAAGGCAGCAGCCCCTGCACGTCGTCTGGAGTGAGGTTCCTCGTTAATTCTTCGTGATCCTTTGGATGGACGAAGGTGAAGAGCGAGTGTCCCAAGAAATCCGCCTGCAACGTCATTTTAATAACCAATTTTTTTTCTTTTTTTTCTTTCTTTTTGCAACAAAGTGTCTCTTCCACTTTTTCCCTATGATTTAGCGGAGATATTCGTGTTTTAACAAGGATTGGATGAGGAATAATTTGAAAACAATTGGAAAGATTTGGCAGCGGTGTAATTTCTGTGAAGTTACTTCTAATTATTTATTACTTTTTTTTTTTTATTGTTATTAGTTTATAGAACCGACAGAGTTATTATTCGCTTCGGATCGTCAGATTTTATAAATTTCTGCTCGCTTGATTTTATTTCCTGATCCGAGAGCGTTTGAATCAAGTAAACAAAAAAAGCTGCGTTAAAGCAGTTGATTCGTTCGGCGAGAAAGTTGATCACTTTATTTATTTATTATTTATTATTCACTATATCTCTCGTTAATTGATAGCTTTGTTTAAAAGCTGAGCAATATATGAAATTCGTGTTATGTGTCTCTTGCGTATTTTCATTCTCTCCAAAACGAATAACTTTCCTTGAAAAATTTTTGATTTCCCCCACTATTTACTTTATTCAATTTTAACCATCGTACTAGGTTCCTCGCATAAATAACTTACTTAATTTCAGTCATTCATCGTCGTATTGTAAAATACGAATAAGTTACAAAATTAAATAAGTTACATTTAAATTAAATCATAAGCCCGATGATACGAAGCTCCAAAAAAGTTCGACCTGAATCGCTATTATTGGAACGAGCCTTCTTTCTCATTCGAATTCCAATTCCGTCAATTCCCGCGAAATTTCCCGCTTTCCGTTGAAACTGGCTTCCCCGCGAGAAGATCCACGCGTCCCTGGTCTCGGTTTTCTGCATCTCTCGGCTCCGCAGAGTTGCGATTTAATCGTGGCCAATGCGGTGCACCACGTCGGCGACGAGGCTCGTTTTCGCCGCGGGGAGTTTCTCCTTGAGAACAATACCGACTGATTGTGAGTATCTCCTTAAAAAAAAAAAAAAAAAAAAAAAAAGAAAAAAAAAGAAAAGAAAAAAAAGAAAACTCCGCGCAAACAACTCTCCGTTTTTTCTCCTTCGTTTTCTTTCCCCTTCTGTGTCTCTCCCTCCCTCTTCGATCTTCTCCTTTCATTCTACCCCCGTCGACTCGAGCTTTTCTCCTTCTCTCAACTGTTCGTGTGTGTGGTTTCCTTACGCCGCGAAGTCGGAACTCGGCCGAACGTCGAAGGGCGTTGTCGAATTATCGTTACGGCCGCGAATCTGGAGCGAAGGTTTCTCCGTGGTATCGTAGATCGATAGAGGAGACACTTTCTCGTCCTTCACGGGTGCGAGACACGCGGTTCACAGCTTAGCTTCATCGCTCCTTCGTCGAAGCTGGAAAGAGAGACCTTCATGGCGTGGCTTGCTTTTTGCTTCCTTTCGTCTGGTTGTTGCAACTTCTTCCTTTGCCATCTACCGCATGCTCCACTGGCTATAAAGAGCACGACGAACGACGCCCGGTTGATGAACACAGGGTGAATCGTTTGAGCTGGGTCTAATACGTTCGTCGATGATTGGATTTTTATTACCGTGCCGTATTCTTATTACCGGTGCTATCCGCGCAAGATTCACAGTCACAGAGGTCAATACAGATTATCGTGAGCATTATAGGTTAATTCGTGGCTCTCCTCTTTTATTTGCTATTCTATATTTTATTATTGCCATGAATTTTCTATACTGAATTTTATTGTTATTATTATTATTATTTTATGCAACATATGTACTACATTTTTTTTTTTCTCTTTTTTTGCGAAGAATCAACCCTGTCCGCTTGTACATGTTATTCTGATACTTCAAGTGTCTTAAAACGAATATTTTATTATCGCCATGAATTTCCTATACTGCATTTTATTGTTATTATTTTATGCAACATATGTATTACACTTTTTTCTTTTTTCTTTTCTCTTTTTGCGAAGAATCAACCCTGTCCGCTTGTACATGTTATTCTGATACTTCAAGTGTCTTAAAACGAATATAATATGCGTTTTCATAGTAGGTTAATTCAGTAGTATAATCGACAAATTTTCTCTTCTGAAAGCGCAGCAAAAGGTTTTTTCTACGTCTGTTTTCTTTTTTTCTTCGCGAAGAGTCATCCCCCACCGGATACAGCCTGTATAGCGTATGTAAAAATGTATTTATCTTAATATAATATGCGTTTTCATAGTACATTAATTCAGTAGTATAATTGAGAAATTTTCTCTTCTGAAAGCGCAGCAAAAGATTTTATTCTACGTCTGTTTTCTTATTTTTCTTCGCGAAGAGTCATCCCCCACCGGATACAGCCTGTATAGCGTATGTAAAAATGTATTTATCTTAATATAATATGCGTTTTCATAGTACATTAATTCAGTAGTATAATCGACAAATTTTCTCTTCTGAAAGCGCAGCAAAAGGTTTTTTCTACGTCTGTTTTCTTATTTTTCTTCGCGAAGAGTTATCCTCCGTCAGATACAGCCTGTATAGCGTATGTAAAAATGTATTTATTTTAATATAATATGCGTTTTCATAGTAGGTTAATTCAGTAGTATAATCAACAAATTTTCTCTTCTGAAAGCGCAGCAAAAGATTTTATTCTACGTCTGTTTTCTTATTTTTCTTCGCGAAGAGTCATCCCCCACCGGATACAGCCTGTATAGCGTATGTAAAAATGTATTTATCTTAATATAATATGCGTTTATCTTAATATAATATGCGTTTTCATAGTACATTAATTCAGTAGTATAATTGAGAAATTTTCTCTTCTGAAAGCGCAGCAAAAGATTNATTATTTCTGTTCAATGACAATCATCACTGTATATGATTTTTACAAGAAACTCGAATGTAGGTTCAAAGATAGTGATAAAGATGAAACTACATGAAAACAAAATTTATAATATTTCTCATATATCAGCCATTGTACAGAATTTTCAAAATTCCCTTGCACATTTTGACGTATGATAAAATAAAAATTGTTTGTCGAACAAAACACCTCTAAATAAAATATATTTCGCAATAATATCTCTCCTAATCCAATCATTTACATTCAAGCGTATAACAAAATAGAAAATGAACATTTCCATAGATACACTATTTCTATGTTAATAAGTTCAGATAAAAGAAAGAAATTCCATGATCATGGAATTTCTAATGAAACTTTCGAGAAAAGTCTTAATATCTAAGTAATACTAGTATCGTGAGTATCACCCCTCAATTTACCAATTTACCAAATATTGCAAATTGTGAAAATTCTTAAAAATTAAAAAAAAAAAAAGATCTAANCAAAAGGACTTGATATGTTAAAAAAAAAAAAAAAAGAAAAAAAGTATTGCAGATGTACGTCAGTTGATACTGTAAAGTATGGCGGCGTTATGCTCATTTGATCGATAATTCGAAACCCTTGGCACGAGCTACTATTCGCTGCAACTGCGGTTGGACCTTTTTATTAATGCATCGCGGCGAATCGGTCGTACAAAAGGAAGGGTGCCTTTCATTGTTACCAGCATTAAGAAAAAAAAAAGAAAAAAAAAATCTCTCCGATTCGTTTAATTACAAGAAAGATGAGCTCCCCGAGTTATTAAACAAATTTTCTTTTCAATGGATTATTGAAGACAGAAACTCCATCTTCTGTTATATACATTCAATCATGCAATGGCGGACGGAAGAAAACTTACAATACAGGGACACTATGAATATTAATAATTTGCTAAATATTGTAGCGATCTATTCTTACAGTGACAGTGATCTATTTCGAAGTATATTTTACATTTATTCATTGCTCCTGAAGGAACGTAATCTCCCGTTTCTTGAAAATGTATTACATGTTTCGTTACCAATCTCAAACCTTCTTTTGTTCGTCACTCTATGTACGAATTACTACATTTTCATTTAAATAATAAAAAGTGATCCTCAGTTATATACAAATATATTCGGTCATACGTATTTTGTTTAATTCAATTACTTCTACTTCCTTTATTATTGTTTCAATTCTATCTAATTATTTTTTTTTTTCAAATAATAAAAGCAAACTTCGTGCTACAACTTATTTGAATAAAAATCCGCTTATGCGAAAGCTTTATCGGTTGATGAGAAAAACGAGAAATGATATGAGGTGAAACGTGTGAATATCGAGTATTACTTTACGTTCGTATAAATATCGTGCGTCACACGATAAAAATGTAAATCTAGTTGCAAGAATTAAATATATTATTATAGAGTGCAACAAACTTGTCCAAAACCATTCATCATGTGAACGAGACACACAGCACGTATTTTATTTGTTGCTAAGAATTTGTCTCGAGCATATAAATATAATGTAGAATCACAGCGTGGTTTTAAACGCGGTGAGGTCGAAGCTTGAGGAGATAGCGAGGGGAAAGTTTTAGAGAGAACGATGAACAGACTATCCGGGGAATTTAGAGGGAGGAAACTTTCTGAAGAAGCTCGAGAGAGAGAAAGAGAGAGAGCTGTCTCATGGTACATACACAGCGATAAAGGATAAAGAAAAGGGTAAGCTGGATGATATAAAGTCACTCAGATTCTTGATCCAGAGCTACCATGTATTAAAATCTCATGGCGTTAAGTCGTAAAGCAAAGAAACTCTCATCGAGACACGTTTGCAAATCTGACGATCCGATTAGAAGTACATACTTACATGTTCCTTGCCATTTATCTGTACAGTTCTTTAAAATACTCACTCGATGTAACTATTGATCGACAATCTCGCTAGAGCTAATCACAACGCTCAAGCGCGTCTAACTTTTACAGTTTGATCGAATTCGTTTGACTTCGATCGCTTCGACGATTTATGAACCTGATCTTGAATCTTTGTTCTTGTGAGAGAGAGAAAAAAAAAACAACAACAACAATAGAAACACGAATAAGGTAGAAGATTTACCTGCGTGTAGCCAAGGTGTGCGTTAACTTGCCGGCTGACGTAAACTATTTTCCCGGTGGTCGTGACGACAATGAAGAAACCCCCGCTTTCGATCAAGTTCTGTTACGGTTAACAAAAACGGATTTTAACGTGTTCAACGTAACGTGTAACGATAACAGGACTGGATCGATTTACGAGTACTCACGTCGACGATGTACTGTTCCAGATCCAGATCGCCAAGCTCTCGGGGCAGAAAGTCGATCGTGCTATGTCCAAGAGCTGAAACCGTGATCAATAGATCGGTCAGACGATGAATAATTATTCAACGGCAAGGGGACTTTGAAATTACGAAGAAAAGAGTGAGCTAGTTTTGCCTAAACTATACTAAGCTTGAAGGAGTCTTTCAGGGTCTTAGGAACAGATTATTCTTCCCTCTGCTCACGGAGGATTAGACATCGAGATCAATTCTCAGTTTGAAAAATCTCGGATGTCTCTTACCATTTTCAGACATGCCGAGAAATTACTGATCTAGGGAATCAATAGTTTAGCCACAAATTTAGAAATTGAATTTATAACACAAGTTAATTAAGTTTATAAATTAGCGATTATAAATTCAAGAATCATTGATTTCGGGTTTAATCAACGGTTTAATTATAAACTTAGAGAATTAATAATTTCAGCTTCAATTTTGCAGAACGACAGAGAAACAGGGACAGGTATTTTATAGCAGACGTTTAAAGGTCTCGTTCGTTCAAAGGTCTCGCGTAAGTCAAAGTTAAACTATCCCTCAAACTGTTTTACCTCTCGTTGAACTTGACTTGATTTTTCTACTTGTAGCTTGTTTTCTTTCACCCTTCACAGCATACGATAAATAAATTCACGTTTTTATTGTGAATCCTCTGGCTAAGCTGAACACCGAATACGATTGACTTACTGTAATGAGTTCTGAGGAAGGCTGCCGTCAACCTCAAGATGGATATCTTGTCCATTTTCCTCGGACTTTCGGCAATAATGGGCACAAGTGCCGCCATCGCCGAAATATTCGTGTTGAGGTTGTCGCGCCGTTGCTTTTCCGCCATGTTCCGCGATGCCCTGGGATTGCTGCAACAAAAGCGAGAAACAGCTTCGTTTCAGTCTCTCTGCCAATCTGTCAATCAAAGAGCTGCGTTTGTCTCGTCGTCGCGAGAAATTACTTGATCTACGACATAATTTATTTCCGTTGCTCGATCACTAGAGTGTCTAAAACGCGAGCCTCCCTCGTTTTTCGGGCTCGCGATTTTCAGAGGATCCCCCGCGGAGGAGCTCGCTTCGCTCGTTCGCTTTCATATCGTGTTTCATCTCGCGCACAGAAAGCCCGCGAATGCAGTGTCTTTCGACGCGTCTAAATTTCCACCGGGTGAGTCAACCCCGTGCAGCGTCGTGTAACCACGAAAATAATTCGAAGAACCGTAGCTGAGACACGCCAGGGAGGGAATTTATATATTTCTCGTTCGTGCGCGATCGCTACACGATCGGCGAGAGATCGAAACTCTTCGAATGAAACTTCGAACGAAGTACTGGATGTCGTCTCAATTGTTTGACGATATCTTCGCGAAAACAAATGACACTTTACCCGTAGCCATAAATAATTCACTATCGCGCGGAAATAACATTGTAGCTATTTTCAATACGAGAGTGAAAGAAGAATCGACATACTTGTAGTTTTTTTTTTTTTTTTTTTTTTTTTATTTGTGTTCGTAAAATATGTAAGATGTTCAAAGTGAAAAGTATACATTACAATTGAAAAAGTCTAATGGATTTATCGCTTCGCTGTTAAACGTCGAGACAAGTACTTTCAATCGGGCTCAGGCATTATTTGAATAAAATATTTAAAATCTTATTGACTTCTTTTCTAAATTATTTCATTGTTATTAAATAGAATGATTTTTTTATTTCATCTTTTGTATTTGTTTCTGCAAGCTATTTGTTATCTGATTTCATTCGAGTCCACTCGAACAGAGAATGATTTGCAAGCGATTCACTTGATTTTAAATTTATTTTTCAAGTAAGAGTAATAAATTAAAGTGATCTGTCATTTAAAATTGTTACTTTTTATGTTCATTTCAAATAAAATTCCTCGTGTCCTTAAATTTCCCCATAAATGCATAAAAATCCGCAGACTGATTATAATTTTTAACAGTGAAAATTTTTAATAGGGAAGCCTGTAATACTGTTCATGAACTGCAATATGGAAAAATATGAAAGATGCTAAGATTGAAGCATAATTTTTAATAGGCAAACAAATCTGTATTTAAATTTTATTCGCCGACTTGTTGTTTTTATAAAATGCAATATGCAAAAATATATGAGATAGTTAAAGTGCATTAAAGTACATTATAATTTTTAATAGGCAGAACACGCCAGCGTTTAAATTTTATTTGTTCGTCTATGTTCGTAAAATACAGTAGCAAAACTGTAGAAGCGATGCATACATTATAATTTTTAATGAACAGCAATAAATTTGTATTTAAATTTCAACTCCTCCACTTCTCCATAATATATATATATATATTTGCAAAATTATTTGCAAACATGCATATATTTGTGTAAACTCAAAGTACAAACATTATAATTTTTAATATTTTAAATTTGCACTTTGCTTGTGTTCGTGGAATGCAATATGCAAAAACGCACAAGTTATGAAAATATAATACTATAAATGAAAATAAAAATATAATACTATAAGCAAAGTATAAAAATGTGATGTTATAAAGTTTCATATTCAGTGCAATTTCTTAACGAGCAAAACAAATCGATATTTAAACTCCATGGAAGTTCGTAGCATATTAGATTAATTTCTTTGCCGGTGCAAATCTTCTTTTTCACGTTGAAAGAATTTAATTATTCACGCCGAAGTGCTACGATAGCTTTTCACTTTTTCTCCTTCTTTTTTTCTTCGCCGTATTATAATTTATTTCAAATCGTCCGACCGTTTCCTCCGAGTCCATATATTTTTTTTTTTCACATCAATTTCTTCTTTTTTTTTTTTACGTGAATGCATTTCAATGTGAATCGAACGCGCGATAGATAGTTTATATTAATTAAAGCTCCATTTGAAAACTACTGGCTCACCTTTGATATTTAAATAAGAAGTTTTATTTATTCGTAAAAAATGACGAACATGCAAATAATTGACGCACACGTGTCACGGAACACGTCGCAACGCGTAAAATACTTGAGCAAGAATGCACGTAGACATTCATTCGTACAATATTGCGATTCAAATTTTCAATTAACGAAACACGTTTCGATATTCAAGCCTTGTCGGGGTTCATGGACATGGTACGTTGTTTCGAATAATATTCGAGGACATCGTTTGCAAACGTTGCACAGTTACAGCTAGACCGTGGATTTTCATGCGAACTCTTTCTTCCTTTTATTATTATTACAAATTTAATTGAAAAAGAAAAAATTAGAAATCGGATTGAGGATCAACTAAAAGAGAAATAAATTATTATTATGTTAGAACCAAAACGAATATTTATGCATCTATATTTCACATACAAGTGAGAAATTGCACGTTATTTCATGCACGTAATACGCCGTTCTACGTGTAAAAAATAAGTAGCAGAAAAAAAANAAGATGGTAAAAAACGATCGAGAAGAAACAAGAACAGACAATATATATTGACTGTAGTTGATATCTTTTTTTTTTTATTTTTTTTTTTTTTTTTTTTTTTTGTTTTTTTTTTTTTTTTTTTTTTTTTTTTTTTTTTTTTTTTTTTTTTTTTTTTTTTTAATTGTAACTCCATTTCGAATGGAGGGAATGCGGGGATACGCGTGCGACGCTCGTAAAAAACGATCGTCGTGGAGATTATTTGAATGAAATATCTGACGAATGATTGTTTAAATAACATGTCATCTTGTTTGACTCGACTTGGTATCTTGAAATAATTCTATTGCGTATTATTATTACTTATTTATTTATTGTTTACTTGAACGAGCGAGTGATTTTTTTTGTTCGAAATTAGTTGATTACTCGGCTATCAACTGAAATAATTTTTTATTTGCTTTCATAAATAATTTCTCAAATATCAGATATTACTGTATAATAAGTTTGTTCGCGTCAGTATCGATAATAACATTGGCACGCATTACTTTCCTTGATTTTTCTTTGCAAATGAAACAGATTTGAAGGTCTCATATTTTTTTTTTTTTTTTTTAAATTTTAGAAC
>NIPQ01090840.1:6266-23947 GCA_002806875.1 Lepidotrigona ventralis hoosana | reverse complement strand
GTCGATCGAAGCCTCATTTAAGGCGACTTAAGTCATGCAAGACATTGACAAGATAAATTTCAAGAGCAAAGGGGGGGGGAGCAAAGATAACAATCGATCGTGCACGATTATTTCGAATATATAGCGAAAAATCCCATTTCCAATTAGGTTCTAATCGAGCCAGAGTTCAAAAGAAATGTTCCTAGCATGATTCTTCCTATAAATACAACGGAACAGGCGCGAAGCATCTAGGTCAGGATGAACGAATGAATCGTGTTTGCACGCGTTTGCGTCTCGGTGCGTTTCATCTGATTATCATTGCTAAAATTACTATTTCGGTAACAACGATGCTCCATCGTTGAAACACCGTTCCATCACATGTTTCCTTACCGCGTTTCCGAACACGCGTAAAAACCTCGACGGCCGCGTACCGTGAACCGTTAAAAAGACAACCGTGCTTATCGATAATGATAACGATGCACATAAGTACTCGTTAAATCCGATCGTAATTTTAATTTGAATGCGCACACATACACACACACACACACACAGAGGTCAAAATAGATTGAATGATAATCGCGGCTCTCACGATCACCATCAAAGGAAGTCACCATCGAACGAAGCAAGTTGACCCTGAATTCGTTGCACCAGGGTCAGAACAAAGAGACGAGTCAGTAACGAGTCGCGTAGTAATAACCTTGTGCCTCCTATTAATAAGAACGCCTCTTGTTCAGTTCATTAATGGAACGTATAATTCGTTCTTAACACAACGTGTGTGTGTGTGTATATAATACATATATGTATATATGATATATGATATATATATATAATATAAATATAATATAAATTATATATATATTATAATTATGTATTATATTTATATTATATTTATATAAATTATATATATTTATATATATGTATATATATGTATATATATGTAATATATATAATTATATATATATTATAATTATATATTATATTTATATTATATTTACATAAATTATATATACATATATATATATGTATATATATATATATATATAAGCGAACAATCGTAAAACTGTTACGTAAAATTCTAAATACAAAGATAGAAAGCTATCTTTCTGTAGAAAGAAACAATACTCTTCAAGGAAATGAAAATGATACTGAAGTAACAGCTTGACACATCTTTTTGGGTTCAAAGTTAACTCACTTTGCCTTTAAATTACTTTCTGTCAGAAGCTGAAACATCGACTATGCTCAGCTACTACTAATTCATTCACTAACGTAGCTAGATGATTTAACAACTTTCACGATAAACGTGGAAATATTGAAAAGATAGTGACAAATAGTACAACGTGTCGATTGTCAACGAAATTAATAAAGAGAGTCGCATTAAAATTAAATGTTATCTACTCAACAGGAGGAGGGAAAAAAAAACATTAGATAAAACGTATTATTAATAGATATATTACTTAATAGATAAGCATGATTTTTATTTTTTTTTCATTACGTGACAACTACGTTGCACATCGAAAACTACATGCTCAATTCCTATCCGACCTTAAACTGAGTATTAAAAAGAGATAAATTATGAATATCTCAGATGGTGACCTCTATCGTCAGGTACTATGTGGGTAATGGAACAAGTTTAGCCAATTAACGACTGTTTTATCGACAGAGTAAATCCTGGGGCAATGACCTCGATGTTGAGGAGCGCTTGACCTATATATCACTATATCCAGCATGCGTACACGTGTATAACTCGTGTTCTATTATTCGTTATCACGATCATATATATAATTAACCATTTCTCGTGGCTAGTAATATTTTCCCTATTGCTATTTTTAACATTTTCGAAATTAAAATTAGCAATACGTTATACAAATAACGTCACGTCACGTACATAACAGGAAAAACATTGACGTTTCGATAAGACGTTCGTACAAAACAGAATGCGAAGGTCATTTCGTACTTCCTCGTTATAAAGTGTCATTCAATCATATTTCATTCATATTTTCGCACAACACTGAATCATAATGTTCGAACATTATCGATTGAACTTCAGCTAATTTGGCCTGTGAATAAAAATGATACACGTATTGATGGCCATTGCCAGAGTAGTCGCTTTAAATAGTTAACGGCGAGCGTTTTAACTTAGGTCAATAGCAGGCGACTGATCACACTGTTTACGTGTGAGAAACATTCAATGCTGCTACTGCTCGAAATACAAAGTTCAATTCGATTGTTATCTGATTATCTGAAACTCTCAAATATCACGATATTTTTTATAATGATGTCATCTTATTCGATTCGTGTCTCGGAAACTTGAAATATTCGCACCGATATTTTTTCATATCGAAAATTCGAATAACGTCAGCCTAATTTACGCAGTTCAAGGACAGTTAAAGGGAAAGATCGAACGGGGGCATGTCTTAAGGAGTCAATGTCCTATTGATGACAACAGGGTACACACCCGACTCAGATCGTAAACGAATCGATGTTACGAGACAATAACATCGGAACTTTCCAACAAGAATAACGTGATAAATTTGATAATAATTATTTGCATTTGTAGATTAATAATCGTGCTATAATGTTTTCAAGAGTATTTCTCTGAATTGCATACCTGCCACCTCGAGGACACTGTCGAATTATGCGTCTCGTGCGACGACAATCCAATAACGAGAATCCGATTCAGCCACGACGGGCTGTTATTTTCGTCACAAAACACCGCACATGTTATCACTAGGCATTGTACACTCTCATTACAACGTTGTCCCTTCTATTTGGTCAAGCAATCGTCACAAACAAAAGTAATTTATACGAATTCACCTTTGTACCCGGCGCACTGCCGCCATATTTCCTGTTGTCCCGACTACTCAGGCCCTACGTATCCATAAAGTATAAAATGATATAAGATAGATGTGCTTAAAGCGCGTTTTAAACGCCAGTACCCATGGCGCCATATTGATTTCAATTTCAATGGAAACGATTAATCTGTTCTTTCTTCTTTTACCTAAGCTTAGAAATAAATTATACATGTACTTTTTTATATCCTGTTAATAATTTTACTTTGTTTACAGCTGCTACATTGAAAGATTTTTACATTGCACGATTTCAAGAACAAATTGTTTCAATATACCTGACAATAATAAAAATTAAGACGTGAAAATATTCCCATCCTAGATCGTATAAATAAATTTAACATTGTTTAACGCATGTGACACATGTACGTCGCAAACAACGAGCGTGGTAGCGTCAGTAATAGCAGAACCACAATCGAGTTATACCATTGACTAACTAGCATAAACTGGACATCCAATGTTTTTTCGTGTCTCAAGTTTTGAGGGTCATAGGACCCGGTTACCATTTTCGTGTCACATCCTGTCATATCGACTTAGGCAAGTATTGCACTACAGCGCTATTGGTGATAATAATATAAATATTTAGTTCCTCCATTTCGCCACGACGCGTCGCTAGTGTTTATTTCTCCGTAGATACGATAAGGGTAAATGATAAAGTCATCGTAAAGAAAATTTTGTACTTTATGTTTAACACTTACATAATACATATTACTTGACGACGACTGTTTATTTATTTCTTTACAACTGTTATATATATATATATATATCCTTGGCAATGTTATGTATGATGAAACTCGGGGTTCTGATTATTTTAACATTAAGATAAAAAAGAAAAATTACAAGAAAAATTAGACAATATAGACATAAATATATAAAATAAATTGCAATATATTGGATTGAATACAGTGATGCTTTATCGGTAAAAGAATATAAATATAATAAGAGATATAAAATACGAAATATGAAATATAAAATAAAAATATAAATAATAATATAAAAAAAATATAACGATTCGAAACAGAAATTGATGGTAATTGGAACAAAAAATTTATTATATACTTGATTATTTACATCTGTTTAAAAATATTAGGAAGAATTGATTAAGATATATTTTTATTTTATTTTATATAAAGGATTGAACGTATCAAATAAGTATTTCTACAAATATTGTTACTTTTTATCCCGAGTTAGTTTCGTGCAAAATGCGCGCGTATTGGGCTTAAATTAGTTAACGATTACAGCGCCAACGGCGAAATACGGAATACACTTCCTACGATTCTCTAACTCAAAATCGATATTTCTCACGATCGATTTTTAAACGGAAAGAATGGCGGAAGGAAGCACACGACGTCTATAAAGAGGAAAGTATTATCCAGGGAAATCATCTAGAAAGAAGTGTCATCCAAAAGTTCTCAGGTAAAAATTTAAATCAATAACTGTTAAATTTGCGCTTCTGTTGCGAATTTTTAAGATAAAACGTGCATTTCAGGCTTCAAGTAAGATTTAACTAAATAATTACACATAATTTCAACAATTAAAGAAATAATGACAAATAAACATTTAAACAGAATACATTGTGCTAAAAATTATTTCTAATTTTATTCCAATATTTAATTTCAATTTTAACCAGCACAAATATTGTGACTTTGTAATATGACTGACTTATTATTACATATAATGTGCTTTTACTTCTGTGACATTTTACATTCATTTGTTGATTCTTCAAGTTCATATATTACGTAATTCTTAACAATTCTAATACTAAATTCAACAATAATTTATTAAGGATGTACGTATTTAATGGTTAAAATAATAATTCCATTGCGTAATATAATAAAATCTCTCATTTCTCAGTTTAAGGTATTGACAAATCTTCATCCTGTGTATGAATATTTTCATTCTTTTTTAGGTATTTCTCATGAATTTTTTGTTTTTGATTAGAGTTTTATTTTTTTCCTAGTCAACATTTCGTGCGAAACAGGCGATTACAGCGCCAACGGCGGAATACGCAATATACTTCCTACGATTCTCGAACTCAAAATCGATATTTCTCATGATCGATTTTTAACCGGGAAGTAGCGGTTAAAAATGGCGAAAAAAGCACACCTCATCTACAAAGACGAAAATATTATCCAGGAAAAAGTGTCATCCAGAAATTCTCAGGTAAAAATATAAATCAATAGTTGTTAAATTTGTGTCTAATTTTGATCCCTTTTGGTTATTGTATTGTTGAATTGGAAATGCTACTTTTTTTTATAACCATTCTACTGGCTAATATATCGTAATGTTTTTTTTTCATTGTTTCTTTCTTCTCTTTAATTTTTCTCATATTGTATCAAACTTTTGATAAAATTTATTTGAGCTTTATAGGGTCTTTAGTATTTTATTAATAACTTTAAAATTTTACTATGTGAAAAAAAACCCGTCGTAATTACGATATTCTGATATATAGTAGAATGATTTCATTTAAATATTAGCTTCACATTTCGGTATTGAAAATTTGATTATTGAAAACACTGATGAATTTCAAAAATCATATTTCTGGCGCATTTACTGGTTGATCAACTCGTCTGTGATCTATGGCTATTCTCATAGCTCCAATCGAAGCTTTTATCCTTTCCATTTTCATTTGTTTCGAGAGATGGCAGTACTTGGCTTATTCAGTTTACAAAATATGTATATAAAGATTTACATATTTTATTTGATAGGTCGAAATATTTATTCTTATCACCTTTTTTCATAAATAATGATATTCGTCTACTATGTTTAATGTTTAACCATCTCAATCAGAGAATCAAAGAAATCCATTTATCCTTCTCTTATATGTAAAAGTTCTATATTTCATCTACAACGATTTATAACTTCATAGTTATATTTAATTTTAATTTTAATCACTGTCAGTATTTTGACTGAAACAAAGTTTTACTCTGTCAATGGTAGGGCGAAAGAGAGCATTAATATAAACTATTATTTTTTAACAAAATGAATTTTATTTTACTACAAAATGAAAGAACGATTCTTTTCATTGTAAGAACTTAGCCAGGTACTACAGTGGTGTAGCTTTCATATTATAATCATAATATACAATATGCGATACTAAAAATTACATAAATATACAAGGCACATTTACCTACAATTTCGATTATGTCACGTACATGTAATTAACTTAGCATGTATTGCTTATTGAATGATAATCAATCAGAGATACCGTTCTATATATAAAACTAGAGATATGATTTCCTTGGTATTAAAACAGTCTGTACAATTATACAGTTGTGAACTCTGTATGACGTTGTGAAGGATTATAATACAAGCCAGCCATGGATTCCTGTAACGCTCTTAAGCAAGCAACGTGTGCCTTGAATCCACCTGCCCTTTCTGACGCAGATTCGACGCGTACATGAGAAATATATCCACGAGCTTGCAATTCTCTCCAACTTGGTGGTGTTGGACCATCCATTCCTTGTCTAATAGGAGTGTAAGAATACAGAGGGCCTTCCTCGATCTTTGGTATGGGCAAGTAATTCTGACTTCCCTGATTGCCAAATTTAATTCCTGTGCTAAATTGATTGACTTTACTAGATGCTGTCTTCTGTTCCTTCTTCGATGCTTGTATGACAGAAGCGAACGTTTCGACAATATTCTTCGCATTTCCTTCTGAAAATGTAAGTTCATCGATCAACGCTTCCTTTTCTCGGATCTTTTTCTTTTTAGCTTCCATCTCTTCTTTAACTATTTCCAATCTTCTTTCCTCCTCTTTCTGTTTCTCCAACTCGATCATTTCTTCCAACTCGTATTCACTTCTACCAATTTTCGACTTACTTTTCGTTATTTGATCTTTATTGTCTTTCTTATACTGTTCTATCTTTTTATTTGTCTCTATTACATCAATATTATTAGCCAAGTTATATATCAACGTTTCAATTTCTTCTAAGTAGTCATTGTATTCTCTTAACGTTGCAAAGTCCTCCTCCTTCTTGTTGAAGTCTCTGAGGATTTTTTTCCTTATGTTCACCTCCTTCTCCACCATTGGATCCTCGAATAATTGTACACGAAAATTCACTCTTCTCAAAGGAATCTTACACTCGGGACACGATCCAGATCCTGCAAGATTATACAGATGAGTCTTTGCTTATGAATTACTAACCTCAAAGAACACTAACCTTTCAAGAATAATAAATCAACACAGCTTTCGCACAACGTGTGCCCGCAAACGTTCACCATCATTTTTAATGATGGATTTCGATATTTGGTAGTTTTGCATCTCGGACAAGCTTGATCATCCATTTTTGCGAGGTGTCAAAAACAGGTATTTGTAGGAACCACTGTTTGCTTTCGCAGAGCAATCGACCGGTATTAAGAAGTAGAAATACTCACATTACGTATGATATAATTTTAAAATAAATTCAAATCAATCGAATCACTCCATACAATTAAACAACAAAAGTGTAACAACATTTTTACGTTTTAAAGTCGTAACTGAAGTCCTTGTGATATCACCGTTCCGAGACATAACCTCCAAAATCTGAAAGTTCACGCTATCGTTTAATCCGCAGTTCGAAACTCGAACTGTACAATCGATACTGCAACATCGAATATGAAACCCCCCACTCGTCAAATTCGATAGTATTCATAACCACGCATAAATGATTATACGAACGCTATGCATAATCCATAATGCCTTAATTAATTATATCTATAATGAATCTTTTTAGCTTAATAAAATGTAACGTTACGATTCGATAATATATTCAATAACGTTGTGCAAACGTAAAATACACGATGCATCGCAATTGTATTTTACGTTCTTTCATTTTATCTTTTTCAACGAAATATTTCCGTCAGATTATAGAATAATTTCAATGTACTTTCAGGATTTGTAGCTCGTATTTATCCGTTTTCATCCGCCGCTTTTAAACGTCTGAACCGTAAATAAATTAGAAGATAAACTTATCGGGGAAACGTGCGCTGCATGTTTTACCACGTCGACTGAATCCGCGCTTTTTTCCACAGCTTTCGATCATCGCGCGCTGTTACGTGATTACCGGGGCAAAAAGAAAGAGAAAGAGGAAAAGGGAAGTCCCTCGCTGGGGGAGAAAACTCAAGCCCGTGGTCCCTTGATACCAAAGCCGTACGTCTTTTGTACGTTTCACTTCTAACGATTTAGGGCATCGATTTCTCTTTCAATTCCATTCGTGTAAATTGTACATTAAAAAGCAGCAAGAAAGAGATACGATGCATGTCCATTATACTCGAAAGAACAAAAGGGGACGGTATGCTTTGGTGCCTCGCAGGGCTTCTACTTGTTTCTTCTTCCCAGCGACTGACACTACGAACGCCCATTATTCAACCCCCTTTCTCGTAAAACCATCTTGACGTCCCAGTGAAAAATGCGCAACGACGTTCCTTAAGTAAACGAAGATATTCCCAACGTCTGTCCCGCCAGCACGAAATATCCGAGATTAGCTAGACTCTTGTTCCGCTGGAGATTTCCTGAAGTGCGCACTCTGTTTCGACGTTTTCTTGTACCAAGCAGATTCGCATAATGTCTCTTAACGGCAAATTCTCTCCAGATTTATACGTACGTGTACGGTTTAGGCGCGTATATCTTCTGTTACGTAATATCGTGATATGTTACGTGAAGTTTCAGTAAGTTTCGGTAACAAGAGTAAAATTGATAAATGTTTTACTAATTATTTATTATTAAATTTGACAAATGAAATTCCTAAACATGAAACATTCCGCGTGACGATATAATATAGCATTTTTTTCTTTTCCCGAAAACTTGTTCGTTTAATCGAGAGGATTGTAATAAATTGGCGGTCGCAAATGATAAATATCTGAGTGGTTTTAAATCGCCCGTCGTCGGGAAGATAGCGGGCTCGAGCCCAATTCCAATGGTCAAAAATACTCGAAGAAACAGCCCCGTTTTGTTTACTACTGTTTTTCGTACGGAACACGATCGAAACGACAAGCTCGATTCAGTCCGTTTACGTGGAAAACGACGCGAAAGATTTCTTTCCCTCTCTCTCTCTTTCTCTCTCCCTCTCATACACTGACTCTGCGTTGCGCTGCATGAAATTTGTTACGGTGCATAAGGTGTGTTGGTGCGTATGACACGTGTAGCACAATGACAACGACGAGGACGACGATCGAGCCGGCATGGAATTCGATTCTTGACTAGGGGATGCTGCACGCTCACCCCGTAATGCACCGTTGTGTGCGTGCCTGTAATAGAACTAAAGGGATACGCTTGCGCCGAACGATGTCTACCCCATCTTCCCGTTGACTTCGGGTGAGGGAAAGCGGGGCGTGTGCAAGGACAGATGGCAGGGCGTCTCTCCCGGGCCGTGTCGCATGCACTGTCAGTTTCGCTCGGATACTCGTACACGAGTTTCGTCGTGCCTCATCTACGATCGCCGCGCTCCTTGTTTCACCGGAGTAAATCTCGCCTCGCAGAGAAGATCCATCCGCGCGCACACGCTCCAGACGCACACTCCTATATTTTCCAACTCGCTGGGAACGACACGTCTCTGAACACGACTGACAGGAATCAGTTTCTCCTGTCTTAACATCAAAGTCAAAGTTAACATTTCGTTTAGCAACGTTCGAACAGAACAGCTCGAACAGAACGCGGTAATACTTCCCTGTGGCCCGTCGCTGCGAGAGAAGAATGAAGATCAGTTGAGATCCGGTCGCATTTGCATAATAGAATATATTTGAAGGAGAGGTGCACAAGCCTCGACGTAAATGAATATACCGTCGTCTTGATCGTTTTCGTTGCTCGATTTCAAAGGAAACACGGGAGAGATAAGAAAAGAAAAAGAAGAGAGGGAAGGATATAGGGGTTGCTCGTCTCTCCGTAACCGTTGGTCAATTAGGCAGTTCACGGATAAAGACACGTTCTAGCGGGAAGACAGAGAGAGGCACTAGTGTCGCCAAGTGGGAGAGAGACGGACGATTATGGGAAAGAAGTATCGGGGACGATTTCTATGCATGCCAACGCGTAGATCTCGAATAGCGGAGACATAATGGCGACATCCAGTGAAAAACCAAACAAAAATCGGATACCAATCCTCTATTCGTATCCTCTATTGCGATTTTGATCTGTACGCGCTTTTGTCTCGCGAGATGCTGTATCGAACGTTCGATTCTGGATTATCGTACCATACCAGGGGGAGATTAACGCGTCGTGGATGGGATCGCTTCGATGAAAATAACTGATAAGTGAAAGTTTTGTCCCGAGGAAGAAGAACGATCGCGGAGAACGCGAGAACTCCTTTGCTCCTTGCTGCGTCCTCATATTCACTTCGTGTCCCTCTTCTATTTCTCCTCCTTTTCCTCCTCCTTCTCCTCCTTTCGTCCCGTCCCGTCCCGTCCCGTCCTGTCCTGTCCTGTCCCTCCCTCCCTCCTCCTCTCCTCTACAGCCCACCGGTTGAAACGAGAGCTGTGGTGGATTTTTTTTTTGTTTTTTCTTTTCTTTTTTTGTTTTCTCGTAAAACGCGACGATTATATCTAGCGACGTCGTGTGGACCGACTATGAGAGAGAGAAACAAAAAATGAAGGGTTTATTTTTTACCCTGGGTCTATTGTTTTCGGGTAAGTGGAAATTCATCGGCCACGTGTTTAACGGAGTTCAAGGCGGATTGTTTTCTGAATTGGTCGCGTAATCGGTCGCCTGCCCGAACAATGAGGCTTTTAAAAAAACGCAGTTCGATTGAATCCCCTTTCTTCTTTCTACTGTGTGCGCCTGAATTGAAAACTATTTCCCTTTTGAAAAATTGTTTTCTACACAAGCGACGTAATAGAGTAATGAGAGAAAGGGGGTAATTTTTTCGTGCCGTATACCGTGTCGATTGCGGCCTATGAAACGGGGCGAACAAAGCACGCCGTTTCAGGTACAACGGGTACGAATATAATCGTGGTGCACGAGAGCAACGCGCTGGGTAGGTAGCGCGGATGAAAATATTGAGAACATTCGTTATAATAACGCGGCTGGTTGCTACGGGCTGCGGCGCGATATATTTTTCCACGGGGATACGCGCAAAGAGGGAAAGGTGACAGAACGGGTTGCCGGCGATGGTTCACTGCCACGTATTATAAGATAAAGTAGTTTCTGAAACTGCAACGTTGAAACTTCACCAGATACTTTAATACTTTATGACGAAGCGCAGGCAAGGTCTATGCCCGAACTCGAAAGAGGAGATATATATATATATATATATATAAAATATACATATATGTACAATATATATATATGTGTGTGTACATATACATAATATACGTGGCCTTTTACCGCGTACCGCTTCGGGACACGTTAAAATGATTTCTTGCCACTTCTGGCCCGTACATCGTGCACGCCCCCACTGGCGTGTACGAGAATTCCCCGGTAAACATGAGGAGTTAACAAAATTCCGATAACGAACGACGAAACGTGGCGAGCATTTTCCTCTTTTCTCCATTCTACTCGCGATTTCTGGCGTTAAAGCGGCTCGCGATGCGGCGAAGCACGGGAAATAATCTTTCGGGTCAAAGAACAATCCACCGCAATCTCGAGATTGAAACGAGCCCATTGAAAGCTGCTTTTCTCTGCATTTGTATATGTCTTCCTCTATATATATATATATATATATATATATATATATATATTTATATTTATATATATTTATTTATATACTCGCGGGTGCGTTTTGTTTCTTTTCTTTTTCCGAGTGTGTGTTTCTTCTTAAAGTGCAAAGACTGGCCTGGAGCACGGCTGATCAGGAGATGCACGAGAATCGAGCACTGGAACCGCTCGATCGTGGACCTTACTTCGACGTCTCGGCGTCGCGGAACGTCACCGCGCTGGTTGGCAAAACGGCCACCCTCAATTGCCGAGTTCGAAACCTGGGCGATCGTACGGTAAGCAAACGAATCTCACTCCATTGTCAAGGATGCGAGTCACGTGATCCTTGCCCGCGGGTACGAGATTATCGGCCGTCAGCAAACCGAAAGGATGAAAATTCGATAATTCACGGTGATTTTTCTCCTCGTAATTACTTTCGCCTGGCAGCGTTAATGGGATGGCAACGCCGACGCTTTCAAGCGTTGTGTGCACGTTCAACGGAGTTAACGACGACTTTAAAGGCGAGATTAACGCGGCGTGTGTTTCTGAAAGAGAGAGAGGGGGAGGAAAAAGAAATGTACGGATCGGAGTCTGGCTACGGTGCATAATGCAGCGGCATGTACAATTTAAGTTCAACCGTTTAGGTGGTTACAATATAACGCGATATTTGCTATATCGACGGGTAAAACAGCGAAATTTCCTTTCTGCCGTTCGTTTTCTCTATCGCTTTTCTATCGTTTTTTCTATTTGTGGAAGGAATTTAAAGGTAAAACAGAAGGCTCTTGCTTTTTTACAATACGTACGGCCAAGCAGTTTTTATTTCGCGCGTCCTCCCTCCGCCCCCAATCCCCTTTTAATCCCCGCACCATATCCCCCGTTTCCTCTTCAAGGTTTCTTTTTTCGCAAAGCATCGATAACGCTGCACAGAGTGCACTTTGTTTTCAGAAAGAGCGTCCTTTTTCTCTCTTCTCTTCTTTTCTTTTTTTTTTTTTCGTCTCATCTTTGCGTTTCTGCGTCGGAGTCAGAAGTCTCTCTCTCTCGTTAAAAAGAAAAAAACATTACAATTATACGGAAAAAAAAGTGGCATCAACGTAGTAATATAAGCGGCGAGAAACACGCGGAGGGATCACGTGTCGCGCGGTGAATGCTTGCATCAAGGTTCCATCAAGCTGCTTATGAGATCCGGTGCATAATTCATCATGGTACGCACGCATGCTCTTTTCGAAATATGTACTACCGCCACGGTAGGAAGTGATACTTCGTAGCTTTCAAACGAACTTGCTATAACTCTCATTCAACGGCGTGCCAATTTTCAGCCAGTTTTAATTGTGTGAGTTTTAAGTGAGTTTTTAAGCTCTACTGGAGTAATATGATAAAGATAAAGTGGATACGATACGGATAAAGTCTCTGAATGAGCGTGATTTATTAAGAGTTCGAACAACCGGTTTGTATATACGCGCGTAACGCCCGCGGTCATCAATTTTTTTCTCGAAATAATATACCTTTGCCGATTATCCGTGCACATCCTAAACACTAATTTGCAGTCCATTTAGAAGCACGCGCGCATGCGGGAGGGGGAACGCGGTTTAACGAGTCGGAACAACAAATGGCATTAAACCATCAGCGTGCAATCAATGACGGTTGCCGAAGGCGTGAAGTACGTTTTACCGGGCTCTCTATGACTACAGAGAGAGAGAAAGTGTACATCGAACGATGCATATTCAACGGTTCTCATATACATATGTGCGCTACACGCTTAGCCACTCGTATATTTCGTTTCGGCGTGTGATGCGCGCACGCGCAAAAAGTTTATCATCTAGCGGATAACGTTAATAATTATTTAGTCGACAACAATCGGTGTGCCCAACTGATGCAAATTGATGTTTGCGAACATATCAGAACGTGTTACAGGAGCATTAATTACAGTTATCTATGCTGTCGCTCTCGTACTGGCAACATCACATTTCTTGCGGCGCTCGTGTGTATATGCACGTGTATATGCACACACACCGTGATATACATGTCATCGGCGCGGAATTCACATCGGGCGGTTTTTACGCGTCAAATAATAATGAGACTCGGACAGTTTTTTGAACATATCCTCTGGATGACACGGTGCAATGAATCTCCATCGTTGTTACCTTTCTTTCTTCCCCCTCCCCCCCCCTTTGTTGTTCCAGGGTCATTATTCGAACGAACGTCGGAACGCGTTCGAAAAATAAAAAAAAAAAGATTCTTTGATTATGCAACGTGTGAAAAAGTTAGCAAATAATCGGTATAAACGATTATCTCTCTCTCTCTCTCTCTCTCTCTTTCTCTCTCTGGGCCCGGTGGTAGCCGATAATATTATTTAAACGGGCCGCCGCTTATCGGATATCAGAGATGGAATCAATTTCGAATCGTTATTCGCGCGATAGTTTAAACGCGAGAGAGCTCGATTTTAACTTCAAATAGTTTCGCACGCAAAATTCCATGCCAGTGGGCTGCGCTGTCATTATTCAGCGGTATGTATAACGCGATACACCGCATTGGTCACGTTGATCCGCTTTCGAATCAGCAGTTTGTGCTCACCTTACGAGAGATCCTTTCTCTACCATGCACACATTGTATGCACATTTACATATGTACATAGGTTGTACGTACGATCTGCGTCCTGCTTCTGTGCACAGGTTTCCTGGGTAAGGCACAGGGACATCCATCTTTTGACCGTTGGCATTGAAACATACACGTCCGACCAAAGATTCGTGGCATCACACTTCCCCAGAACCGAAGATTGGACGCTCCAAGTGAAATATCCCCAGCGTCGTGATTCCGGGACCTACGAGTGCCAAGTGTCAACGACACCACCGATCGGTCATTCGATGCATCTCTCTGTTGTCGGTAAGATTGGACATTTATATATATATATATATATATAGACATATAGTTTATATACTATAATAATTATTACTAACTAATGTTATTTACTAAATAAATAAATTATATAAATATATATTTATTTTTAATTTAATTTATTTTATTTATATTTATTTTATATTTATTTTATTTATTTATATTTAATTTATTTTATTATTATATATATTTATTTTATTTATTTATTTATTTTTAAATTATATAATTATATAAATATATATTTATATATAATATATAAAATATATAAATTATAATTAATTATAATTATAGTATATTGATACGATACTATAATATATAATGTAGTTTATTTTGTAATATATATAGAGTACACGCTCTTCTTTACTCTTGATTCACGTGTTGATTTGTGTTTTGCTATCTTGCTTTGCCGTCGAGTCGTCACGTCGGTTTTGTTTCACTGCCGGATATCCGTTAATTTTATTTCAGCCTGACCGTTAGACTCTAACGCAATATCTATCGGATCGCCGTTCAACGCGATCGTGAGCAATTTCCCGCGGACAATCGACGCACGTCTATACACGCTTTTCACATTTTCTCGCAATTTCGAAGGAAAGCTTTGCCCACGTATATCAAAGAGCAACGTTCACACGTACGTGCATATGTTTTTATACGTGTTTCCTTTCTCGGTTGACCGGTATTAGCTTTGCGCTGCTGTGTGCGTTTGCTTATTTCTATTCAAATCGAAGGAGAAATTATTGCGGATCGTGATTCACCGGGATTAATTCCCCTTTATTTTCTGTTTGCGCAGAACCTGTCACGTCGATTGTCGGGGAGCCAGAGATGTTCATAAATAAGGATAGTACCATGAATCTCACTTGCGTGGTACGTCACAGCCCCGAACCACCAACTGCCATTTATTGGACCCACGATCACGAGGTACTGCACTCTTTTTTTTAATATACGACTGTATATACACGTATATATATACACGTATGGGCGTGTGTATACATTGGTACGTGTACGAGTAAATTATTTCATGCTCTTTCGTATAAATTATCGCGGGGGAAGAAAGAGCGGAAAGTAGAGCGAGCAGAACGTTATTGATCACCATTAAACGCGGGACACGGGTGAACGTATCTTTAAATCCGATCGCGAGTACCGCGGAATATGTATCTGTTTTCGTATTTTTTCGCTTTTTCACGGAAAAACAGTTCGGTGTAACCATTCGGTGACAACAGCATCGCAAAAATTCGACTAACGGGAACGACGTTTAACGCGCAACATTAATAAAATTCAACGTTCACGTCTCGGGCTGAAAGACTTCTCAAGTCGTGTAGAAACGACGATACGACAACGGGATGAAGAAAACAGAATGGGGGAGGACGGAGGTGAAAGAAAGGGCAGAAACAGAATTTTCCACGCTACCGTGAGTTATGAAGCATTGTTCGCGCGACAGAGGATCCTAGGAATCATATCGACCACACTCTTGATTATATAATTTCCTCTAACTAGGTTAAAGGAATATTTGAGGGAACTACCTATCTCCAGGAGCAAGGTTAATTTTTCCTACCGCAAAGTTTCCATTTTTTCTTTTTTTTTCCCCCTCCTCCCTTTTTTTACCTTCGTTTTCTTTCGCTCTCTTTTCCCTCTGTTCTCGTTTTTTTCTTTTTTCTTTTAATTTCCTCTATCTGCTAACGAGTATCCTTTTATACACGTATTACCAACGAGACGGGGCGAATTCCGCGAATGGGCTCGAAATTATTCAAATTGTAGTTTACGAAATGAATTATTCAATTATTTCCCGAAGAAGCGGTCGCCATGCTCCACGGCATACCGAACGAGAACCCACGGTTCGTCCGTGTCTTTACAAAATTTACGCTGTCGCTGAATTTTGATCGCGCTCGAATTCCCTCCCTCCCCGAAAACTCTTTCCCTCGCTTCACCATCGTCGTCCTTGTTCATTTTTACAGGAAAGTTTCCCTGTTCTCTTCTCCGAAATCGCATTCCAAATCAGATGGTGTTCAATTACGGAACGATTCTTTCTTTCCCACAGTCCCCGGGTATTTTGTATCATTGATATTCACTTAGCGGTAGCCCGTTTTATTATTCATTTCATTACCAGACCTATCCTCTTAATCAACTTCCACACCCCTATCTCTAACAACTCCGGTATATCGCAGAGTAGAATTCTTCTCCTCGAGGCAATGAATAAATCTACCTTATCTATTCGCCTACCTAATTCTTCCATCCGCCATCTCGATACTTCTCCTTTTTTCGTTTCTCTCTCTCTCTCTCTCTCTCTCTTTATCTCTCTTACTTTTCCTCCTTTTTTTCTGAAATCCCTTGCACATATTCCCTTCTTTGTTTCTAACCCTTTCCTACGTTCTTTTTCCTACAATTCCACCTGANTTGACAAATTTCACGTTTCTACCATTTCCCGAATTCCTTTTCCCATCCCTTCTTCCTCCATCTCTTTTTAGCCTGAGAAAACTTGGAGCTTCCATTAACTACGGATAAGCAAATTCCAGACAATTCGGTTTCCGGCCGAAATGAATTCGTTCGTCGGCGAAAACCGAAAAAAGAGAACAGATGGTGGTGGTGGTGGTGGTGGTTGAAGAAGCGAAACAGAGAGAAAGACAGAAACAGATAGAACGAGAACGCGGTCTGATCTTTCGTTCTGGTCCGTTCGTGACCGTTTTTTTCCCCCTTAACGAGAACCATCGGTAAAATTTCATCCGACAGATATTACGATATACCTTGTTCTTGTTCCTCTTCTTTTCTCTCTCTTTCTCTCTCCTTCTCTCCTCGTTCTTCTTTTTCTTCTCTCATTCATTTTTTTCTTCTTTTCTTTTTGCTTTGTATCTTTGCCCGATATAGGTGATCAACTACGACAGTCCTAGGGGAGGCGTATCGGTGATCACCGAAAAGGGGGAAGTTACAACGTCGTATCTTCTGGTTCAGCGTGCCCAGCCTGCAGATAGCGGCCAGTATACTTGCCATCCGAGTAACGCTAATACAAAGACTGTTCTCGTGCACGTACTTAATGGTATGTATATATGTATGTACATATGTACATTTACAAAGACCTTAGAAGTTTCTGCAGTTTTTCAGGCTCTTCTTTTAACCCTTTCGTTACTGGATTCATTACCGCGTCGGGCAGGGAGGTGGAGGAATTAAAATTTCTCACTTTTTTTTCTTTTTTCCTTTTGTCTCTACGCGGTGAGATCACGGTGTGGTTAATTCAAAATTCCACTTAAACCTAAAGTTCATTTTTATTTCAACGGTATCTTTATGAGATGATGGAAATGTTCTGTTGAACACCACACCGTTTGCGAAGCGTCTGTTGATATATATAATATTTACATAATTGAAATTTCGTT
>NIPQ01090836.1:0-13592 GCA_002806875.1 Lepidotrigona ventralis hoosana | reverse complement strand
ATCTAGTTTCGCATCGTTTACCGTCCACATGGTCTGCTTCTTTCATTAAGAAGTGCGCCATTGAATAACATATTAATTGTACAATTGCACATGGGTATTAATTTTAGTTTCTTAGCTAGGGAAAGTACGGATTAGCTTCGACATTTAGATTTAGATAGGGTTTACTATATAAGTTAGTTTAAAAGAGATAGGGGTAGAGTAGCGCTCCTAACTCTTTTTCGGGCAGGTCATTTTTTGTGCATCTATTTCAATTGAAATAGATTGATATACTGCGAGGATGCCTTCCGCAGGTATAGAGTTTTGCAAAAAGGAGGGTGGACGGGCTCGATGGGATAGGGTGAGTCACCATTTGCAGTAACCTCCTCGTGGTGTGACTTGGGAAATTTGTGTTTACCTATGCTGGTAGTGCAAATTTGCTAATGGCTGCAACATTTTTTCAACTTTTTGTATTTGTGATTCTATGTAAAATAAGAATATCAGTAAGAATAAACAAGTAATAATAAAAAAATTCTATGTAAAATATGAATATCAGTAAGAATAAACATTTATGATTGTTTCCTGTTATCCTTGAATTATCTCTTCCAATTTTGTAATGTACAAGAATGTTTGTATGACGTAGTATAATTGAATTAAATAATGAAGATCTCAGCCTATATAGCAGTATTAGATTTTGAATAGCTAAATGTTGTGTAGTCGGCCATATTGCACTTTCAATGATATTCAAGAATGAAATGAATTTTGTATATGAGTATACGTAGTATACACGTAATTAGTGAATGGTACAAATTCAGAAAGAGATAGACAATTATCGATGTTTATTTCATAATGTTATTAATGATAAATTTGTTGATCGAAGGTATGTTGATCTAAAATGGAGATTATTGCCCAATGGACAACCATTACAATCGAAAGGTACAACAGTCGAGTATCGACTGGTACGGAATGTTGCAGTGTTTATTGGTATTTTACACATAAAATTGCTATTGTGTTTTTCTGTACTCAATGTAACCTCAGTAATTTTGCCTCTATGTACAGTTGTTTTTACTATCCAGAGTATGTATTATTTATAGAAATATGTGGAGAAATTAATATTGAAGTGTCGAAACAATAAAGCAGATGACTGTTTTATTAAACATAACCTCGAATTTTCATGATTACAAAGTGATATAATATATAATTTTAATTATTAAGTTAATACATACTTCATTAATACTTCCCTTACTTAATGTAAATTTAGATTATATTATATTCGATTTTAGAAAATTATTAATTTGAATGTTTCTGATTGTGAATATCATCATATTCAATTTAAGGAAAATCGAGCATAATACAGAATGTCGTTATTTTCTCGCCAGACCAAAGTTCATTTTAGTAACTTATATTAGCATATGAATTCCTGAGTTTTTTAGTTATTTTCATTTATGACGAAATAATGCTTTTTATTTTTCTTAACAAACTAGATGATTTCATGAAACTTTCAAACTTAAAATTCAAAATTTCTTTAGAATTACGGAAACACTAATTCTTTATTAACTGTTTAAAAAACAATTCCAAAGTGTAACGTAAGAAAATATATATCATTTTTGTTTTTTTTTTCAGTTTGTAGTATGATATTGTTGATAAATTTGGTAATTCGTAATACAAATTATTTTTTTTTTTATATTGGACTATAAAGTCGTGCATTATTATATTGCGTTACAATTTTTACAAGATTTTATGTATATTATCTGTTTGATCTAAAAACCTACTTTTTGTTTTAGAAAATCTGATGTTACATTGATATCAAGATAAATCCATCCACAGTGATAAAAAGAATTGTAGGATGATGAGAAATGGAAAACGGAACGAGTATACCAGTTTAATTAATTTAAGCAGAAACTACCGGTGAGTATATTCATATATTAAAAAAACAATATCGATAGAAATAGTATTTTAGTTTGAATAATTTATATGAATAAATTCTTTTCATTGCTTGAAAATGGTCCTTCATTGTAATAGTTTTTATCGATGATTCTTTGATAATCGTGGTACATAATCAAATTCAATATCTGTAAAATGTCTTGCGTAAACTCGTATTTTTGCCATAACATCGTTGGCAGCCAAGAAAATATATACATAAGTCCACAAAAGCCCAATTCCTACTTTTTTATCACCTAATACATGGAAATTAATTGACTCCAAATGAGACAGATTATAAATGTTCAGATTGATTGAACTTAAATATATTCTTTTTAAATATGTAGAATTAATCTTTCTATATTACTTAAAAACTTGTTTGATAAATTCGATATGTTTGAGCTATATATAATATAGATGCATATGTATATAATTGACATCGAAACAATGGTTTTGTAAAAAGGATTAACTACATTGTATATAGGTATTGGAATGATATAATGAATGCATTCTATTTTTAAAACAGTTAATCCATTGTTTTAATTATGATTATAATATATTATATATGATCGGTATATTAATATAATTACGTAATAATCATTATATATAATTATTACTATAGTAAAGAATATACTTTTATTGCAAATTATTCTTGTAATTTTTACAATATATTATATTAAAGAAATAGAAAGAGTTTTCTAATTCTATTGTACAAAGCAAGGAATTTATGACATAACTAGGCAAGAATAAATTAATGTAAAATACTTTATTCGAATGTAGTGTATTCTTATCGTAATTGCTCAACACAATTACATACTTGGACTTTACTCTTTTCGTTGTATAAACAGTGCGTACTGTAGATAGATTCGTAAAGTATCGTGCGATAACCATAGTATACATCTATATTCATCCATAGTATATAGTATATATACACACAGCATACTAAGTTTTTTCTAATGCATTATATTTATTTTAACAATGAATTTCAGTGTGTATAATTTTTATTATTGTATAAATTCAATCAGAAAAGCAATGAAAACTAATAAATTTAAGTTAAAAGATATGCAAAAATAATAATTTTTGTTTTGTAGACTTATTTTAAATAAACTATTTATAATAAGTCTATAATATTCATTCATGTAATGAATGCTCATTACAAGAAAATGACGTATATTCTAGTAATTATTTTTTGTATTATTTTTTGTGGAATCTCCTTCCTACATTAGATACGGTTTTTCTTAATCATGTTGTGTCATGCTGCATATCAAATATGATTATATGTATATATAAAATCACTACATGTGTGTGTGTATGCGCGCGCGCGCGCGCGCGTGTACCATATATAAATGCACTATATGATTTTGCATTTGTTAAATTGTATTGACAAATTGTATCACGTAATACAATGCATCATTGTGCACATACATTGTATCATGTACATATATAGAGTTCATTGCATGCAATATTTGCATAAACATGCGCAGAATAACAGAATTTTGTTTGTCATTAATATAATTTTAAGTAGGCAAGATGTATATGTATATAAGGGATAATCTCTCTAAGAATCAGATATTTATTATTAAATTCAATATTGTATTTATTATTTTTAAAATTTAATATTACAAAATTTATTATTTTAATACATGAACATTTTGAAAGAGTTTGCTAATTATTTAAACGATAAATACATATCTACGTATACCAAGTGCAACAAATGATATAGCATGCGGGCAGGAAGTAATTCTTTGTGCAATATGAAAAAATAAGAAAGAAATATAGAAATTGAGTATCGGACAAGGAAATTTTATTATATATTTTTTCCTTATTTTTCCATAAAGAATCACCTGATCTTGACACATTATTCGACGTTGTATAATCATTGATATAAACTATTAATTTATCATTAACAAAGAAGTTAATCACTTGTGCACAATACACAATTTATACACTAGTTAAGAATATGACATATACATTATGCAAAATGATTTTTTCGTACAGATCATAGAAATCAGTATATTTTATAACATTATTTTTAATTAATTTTTTTAAAGGAAGTTGGTTTACGTATAACTGTGTAAGTAATATAATTTTGTAAATCATATTTTTTCCAAAGTAACACGGTGGATGACTGGTTATTTTTATATAGATCTTCAACGAATTATTTTTCGTTCTTCGTTCTTTCGTTCTTAAGACGTGTAATATGATGACGTCAGATGAAACGTGACATGCAATTCCAAATATCAAAGTACTATTTTTTGACGTATTACTTTTAAAAAATGTGAGATAATTACAAATAATGAAGTTCAATATATCATTTTAGAATGATTCATGATTTATCGAAGTGATATTCTTCGATAATACATAATTGATTTTTGTTTGCAGTTACACACCAATGAATATATTTTCTGTTGCCTGAAATGATCATTATATATTACTATTATAACGATTAAAGTAATTAAAAAGCGAACGTCGATTATTTATGTAATTCATTCATCAAACATTAAAATGTTTTCATTACTTTTTGACAAAACTAAAATCAAAGCAATCATATTAAAAAATTAATTTAAATTGTTAATTTTAATTTAAAAAAAGCTAATTAGAGTATAATGGAAAGAAATTAGAAAAATATAAAAGTCATTCGAAATAGGTTAAATAATCATAGTGGTATGTATACACGCGCGCGCGCGCGCGCGCGTGTGTGTGTGTGTGTGTGTACACACGCACGCACGCACATACACACACACTAAAAAAAGATTGCAGAAGCACAATCAAAAAGATATACACGTGTACGATCTCGACTTTGATCACATCACTCTTCATTCTTCCTCGATCTTTGTTGCATCCTTAAAAAGATAAATTGCGAATAGAGAGNCCTCGATCTTTGTTGCATCCTTAAAAAGATAAATTGCGAATAGAGAGTGGAAGGGAATGGTAAGAGAGAACGGAAAGAGAAACAGAATGAGAAAGAACACTCGGTGAAGCAACGACGCGACGGTCAATGGTGATGGCCGCGATGCGTGCAGTTAAATGGTGGAGTCAGCCAGTCAGTCTCGCTCGAGACACCGAGGTTCGAGCATCGTGAACATATAAGATCGATTGTTGCCTCGAATCTTTTGTCAGTTTATCGTTAACGATTACGACCGTGTAATTCTAAAAAAAAACGTTTACTGCTATTACACGTATGTGCAAGCGTAAAAATTGAAAGTGTATGTTCCATCTTTGATCGTTCGAACGACGTCATTGTGCATTTTGAAAACGTGGAATACAGGAATTGAGATGCATTTACTTCTGACTTGAGACAGAGTCGACGCTCAACTACGCAGTTGTTACTTCTAAATCATGATTGTATCTTTCTGATCGACTTCATGCATTGCTACTCGATGATGTAAGAACGCGCGCTATTTGAAATATCCATTCGAATTTGAGTTGCTACAACTCTGTAAGAACTCCTTAGAATTTTTAGTCAGTTTTGAATTTACTAATATCGCTATCAACTCGTATTAATTACTTATTCACTTGCATTAAGCACTTCGGCATTCGTATTATTTGCATTCTTTCACAATTGAAAAGCTTTATCTCAACATAGAAATAAATATTTATAATTCATAGTAAATTCAAAATGAAATTACAAGGTTACAATTTTACTGACAGTAAATAATATCGCTTATTTTAAAAGCTTGTTAAAAAACACGTCATATTTATTTTATGCTAAAGAAATGATAAAAATTTGAATTTATATATTTCATTGTATAAATGACTCAAACTCGAAAACAATTTTTCAGGCGATGAAAGAATTTGTATGCATATTCAGTGACGGAAACGTAACACCACAGGAAAGTCGGTTCATATAAATATCGACCACAAAAAAAAAAAAAAGAAAAAGCTATTTTAATTTCATCTTAAATTGAAAATAAGACATTAAGAAAAAATCAAGACGAAAAATGAAGCTTGAGGGAAATTGTTCACACGAAGATAGTACCAATGAAATTTTATTACAACCTCAAAAAGGTTCAGGTGTTCGTTTGCAACTTGTACCAACACAACCAAAAACGATTACACATCTACCGAAAAGACCACCGGTTGACCTAGCATTCACTAATTTGTCATACAGGGTACGAGAAGGCGGCAAAAACAGTAAGTACACCAAATTTTTATTTTTTTTTTTTTTTTAATAAATACTTTTTTCTTACAACTAAGTTAAATAAAAAAGATCTGCGTTTTATATTCAAATGAAAAATAAGTATTAATTTCGCATATTGTACGAGGATTAAGATGCTTTTATATTGTCAAAATGATTAAAGATAATATAATTTTGTTTCTCCTAATCTATGTATATAGTTAAAATGAGATCTTGACGTTACTGATTAAGAAGAAAATATATATAATTTCGTCATTTGTTTTTCTTCTTTTTGTTAAACTTCATACAGTTCAAAACTGGTTCTTGACGACATTGATCACAAAGGGAAAGCAAATATTATCTGTGAAAGCAACATGTATCTGAAATAGTGCAGTTCACGCGGTGTTGTATTTATATGTGCATATAACTTTGTATCTGTGGTTGTACAGATATATTCTTATCAAATAGTATTACAATTAACCAGACAATAAAAAAATTGACTTAAAATTTCGTTCTTTTGATGATTAATTCCGTTCTTTTTATCATCATTACGCCGTTATTTTTTCTGAAAAAATAACTTTCTACGCGTTTGTAGAGCGTAGTTGACTAAAGCGGAGAAATTAGTAACCGAGATTTTGTAAGAGACCGGTTACGGCATAAAGTTCTAGTCACAATTTCCACTGTACACACACACACACACACACACACACACATATATATATATACACATATATATATATATATTTAATACTCGAAAGAAACGCTCGTTATCGATGTTTTTCGAGATGTTTAAATCGTATTATCGTAATTTTTAGAATCTAGTAGTCAATCANTAAATTTTTTTTTTTTTTTTTTTTTTTTTTTTTAATTTCATAGCTTTTATTTCACAATTAAGAAGTGAAGAGTGAAGTGTAATTAAAAACATTTTAATTGTTATTTACTTAATGTGTAACGAAGTATTTGGAACTAGAAATCAAGATTATCTTTTGGAATAGTATTCTAGAATTAGTTGATTGATTTTTGATATAATTGATCTGTATAATTTCGTATATCATATTCATCAGTATACATCTGCGAGCGTCAGCATATAGAAAGTGAACGTATCTATAGCAATATTTTTGCAATCTACGTTTTGCGTAAGTCTTTTTGGAATTGACTTTCCTTTAATATCTAGGAAATTATGGCCACGATTATATATATTGATAAGAAATCGAAATTTCAAATACGTTTATCATTTAAATTTTTTGTCGCGTTCGAATGTAATAGTGTAGAAAAGTATAATGTTCAGATAGAAAGCTTAATAATTTATTTAATGTCCTTATTATGCATTTTAGCAATTTTCGCTTATTTTATTTTCTTCTTCACTTTTAACTTATTTTCTTTTTCTTTTTTAATGTTAGTAAATATAATGTCCAATTTTACAAATATTCGAAACTGAATTGTAATTTTTACTAGATACATAGGTAAGCGTGTTATGCCTGGAAAAAAAATCCATTGTCATGCAATCATCAATATGTATGCGTGATGTCCTGTGTGATGTAACAACTATTTTATAATATTTACTATTATAATTCTGATTTATCACTTCTGATTTATCAGTATTATATTTGTAATAATAATATATATAATACATTGGAATATAATGGTAAGTCATAGGTAATTGAAAATACACGATAGACTATTTTAGTCACAAGGAAAATTTAATTAACAGTTGGATATGATGATTCTTGCCATTAGAATAACGTAGCTAATTAGCTTCTAACGAATGATGTAACAAGTATATTTATATTTTATTTATGATTATATTTTGCGAGTCAATTACAATTTAA
This sequence comes from Lepidotrigona ventralis hoosana, assembly GCA_002806875.1. Taxonomy (NCBI): domain Eukaryota; kingdom Metazoa; phylum Arthropoda; class Insecta; order Hymenoptera; family Apidae; genus Lepidotrigona; species Lepidotrigona ventralis. The sequence goes on along the minus strand of NIPQ01090836.1, from coordinate 5,750 downwards.
AAAGGAAAACTTGTTTCTCTGTATTATGACATAATAATGCAAAAACTGTGCTGTGACTTTTCGTGACATTATCTCTGGAAGCTTGATTTTTTCGGCTTCTTGAAAACCATGAATTTATCATTATATGTATTTGCACATGGGATAAAACTAAACCTTTCAAAATTTTTAAAAAAACGGTGTCTTTAGACACTTAATTGTTATCTTGATGATTATGGTTTTCATTTCTGGATATTTATGAAGTAATTTCAAGAAGACGATACTTTTTGAATAATAATTAAAAATAATTAAATTTACTTAATTTTCAGATGTAAAGACAATCTTGAAATCCGTCAGTGGAAGGTTACGATCTGGAGAACTGACGGCTATTATGGGGCCTTCCGGTGCAGGAAAGTCTACTCTTTTAAACATCCTGACCGGATACAAGTGAGTTTCTATATCTTTATGTAGATTTTGAAATGTATGCCCTATTCATTGTTCATAATCATAATTCAAATAACAAGTAAAAATGTTTTTTCAATATTTTTTAAAACAATATTTTATTTATTTTTAGCTGTGACAACTTTTTTTGTGAAAAGCGACTTTGTTTTTTTTTTTGTGAATATCTTCTTCTTTGAAAAGTTTCATCGCTTGGAAACATGATGATGATATATTTTTTAGATACGATATTATATTTATTTACTAATAAGAAACTTCATTTTCATTATGATACACTTGTGAACAGTAATGCTAGTTAGCAAGTCCTAAGTTCAAACCGCTCCCAAGTTCTAATCAGCCTTAGATCGAGTTTAAATAAATCCAACCGGATGACGAATGAAATTTAACTATTATTTATTATGCTGCCTTTTATTATTCCGTTTCGTTTCATTTGACGTCATAAATATGAACACGACGCTTATGTAAATTATAGAGGCAAAAACACGTTCATTGCTTACAAATGATATAAAATTCGTTATTCTTCCTGTCTAATTAATTCTAACCTTCTGGATATCCTTCTGTATTTTCTGTACAGTCGGTTACAGAAGTCTATGTACATTTGTAAAATTTCAAGTACTTTAAGTAGAAAAATAAGTAATTACAATTAGATCAATTCTAAAATATTGATTTTAACTGAAGATTTGTTTGCATACATTTGTTTAAAAAACTATGCAAATAAATCAAAAACGATCTTGTGAAAATCTGTGTAAAATTATTATATATACAATCAAGTGAATAAAATTTATTTTGATTATAATTGTAATAATAAGAAGAACATATTTTGTACATTTTAAAATATATATTGTAAACAGTAAATAAATGTAAGAAGGTATATAATGTTTATTAATGTCTATAAAATGTTTAAGTACTTGTATTTTTCTAAATATTTGGAACTTTGAGATGTCTGTAGGTTTTTGTATACACCAGACATCTTAAAACTTGGATATGTTTAGATCAACAGGTGCTGAAGGAAGTATCACAATGAATGACCATGAGAGAAATCTTAGTGCCTTTAGAAAACTATCATGTTACATAATGCAAGATAATCAACTTCATGCAAATTTAACTGTAGCTGAAGCAATGAAAGTTGCCTCAAACCTTAAACTTGGATCAGATGTTAGTAAGGGAGAAAAGGAAGAAGTGGTATGTTTTTGTCTACTACTACTAGATTAGATTACTAATTAATAAATGATTAAAAAAGAACGTTGAAGTTCCTAACGGTATCATTTACACTTATTTATTAGATTCAAGAAATTTTAGAAACACTTGGCCTGTCTGAACATCGTCAAACCATGACTTCAAATTTGAGTGGTGGACAAAAAAAGCGGCTTTCTATTGCACTTGAATTAGTTAATAATCCTCCAATAATGTTCTTTGATGAACCTACTAGGTGAGAAAATGTTATATTTGATATTTTGTACAAGACAATCAAAAAAACAAAAAATCTGAATGAAAGTAGAAATATGTTTGTGAAATGAAGTAGAATATGATATTGATGGATACTAACTTATTGTAAGAGAGAAATTATTTTTTCTTTTACAAATATCTTCACTTTCACTACCATCAATGTCAGAGAGTCTTGTTTGCTTCTTATATAAGAATGAAAGCATGGTTGTCAGTGCCAAGAAATGACTTTTTAAAAAATGAATTTTTAAAAAATTTTTAAAAAAAAATGAAATTTTTAAAAAATGAATTTTAAATTAATTTTTTAATTTATTTTTAATTTTCTTTCTTTTATTAACATTATAATTACAACATTATAATTAACATTATAATTTATTTTGTGCTTAATGATTACATGTACAAAAATATAAATAGGCTGTAAAATATAAAAATGATTTATACAAGCAAATGACAAAATGAAAGGATGAAACAAGAGAAAGTATACAGCAACAAGTTTTTGAAACTTTCACTGACATCGTATATATCATTCTTTTCTACGTGCTATATTTGTTAATCATTTCTATTTGTTGAATAATATTTGTTTTTATCAAGCAATACTCTGGTGTATGAAAATCATTTCAAAAAATTCTTTGACGCAATTAAAACTTCTAAAAAGATATGTTTAAGATACGTTTAATTAAAGTTTGGCGGAATTTTTTTCCTACGATTAAGTGAAAAAACAGTTTCATTAAAGAACTATTGATGTATATAAATGTTCAAAAATTTAATGAAGAAGAATTGAATTGTCTTGTAATTTAAGTCGTTTTATTTTAATTGGCAAAATATTGCTTGATGAGAAATAACTTATATGTTTTGTCATTGCAGTGGTTTGGACTCATCATCTTGTTTTCAATGCATTTCATTGTTAAAAACTTTAGCTCGAGGAGGAAGAACAATAATATGCACTATTCATCAGCCTAGCGCTAGACTGTTTGAAATGTTCGACTCTCTATATACATTAGCCGAAGGACAATGCGTATATCAAGGATCTACATCACAATTAGTGCCCTTCCTCAGAAATATCGGACTCAACTGCCCAAGTTATCATAATCCAGCCTCTTTTAGTAAGATATTCATAAGATTATTTCTAAATTTCTTAAATATAGTGATTTTACTGATTATAATATAATTTAATTTTCAGTCATCGAAGTATCTTGTGGAGAATATGGAGATAATGTTAGAAACTTGGTGAATGCTATAAAAAATGGGAAATATGATATTCGAGAAGGACATCCGTTCCCTGAAAGTAAATTGGAATCATTGAATAATGCATCTAGTGATTCGTTCTCAAAAGGTGAAGGATGTGGTGAAAATGTTGAGACGAAAGATAAAAATGACCTTAACAATTTGGAGGAAAAGTTTCAAGAGGATAAAGTGAAAAAAATAGATAATAAGGGAATTATCCCAGCTTATGCAACTAATGATATTATGAAACAAGGTTCAAAAAATCATATTATGAATTATGAATTTATTAAGTTCTTGCGCTGAAAATTAATTTATCATAATCATCACAAATCTATGATAAACTTGTGCAAAAAAACTCGAACTAAACTGTTGCTTATTACTAAAGTATAGTAAATTTTATCGACGTGTCTAGCATGTTATTTTTACTTTAGAAATAGATAACAAACGATATACATAGTATATCATTCCAGCGCAAGAAGCTAAATAGAATATATCAGTTATATCTTCTATACANTTATTAAGTTCTTGCGCTGAAAATTAATTTATCATAATCATCACAAATCTATGATAAACTTGTGCAAAAAAACTCGAACTAAACTGTTGCTTATTACTAAAATATAGTAAATTTTATCGACGTGTCTAGCATGTTATTTTTACTTTAGAAATAGATAACAAACGATATACATAGTATATCATTCCAGCGCAAGAAGCTAAATAGAATATATCAGTTATATCTTCTATACAATTTGTTATTTTTATGTAATAGATACAGTGATTGATATGGAGAAAAAGGATAATGCTGACGTAGCCTTACTCGATGACTCGATTGTAATCACTCCAGAAAGATATCCCACATCGGAATGTCAACAGTTCTGGATTGTTTTAAAACGAACTTTACTTTTTAGTCGAAGAGATTGGGTAAATAAATCAATTAAATTGATCAATTGATTCATTCAAAATCATTCCTCTATAATGATTTTTATTACGGACAAATCTAATTATTTTATTTCTTTTTTAGACACTTATGTATCTTCGACTTTTTGCGCATATTTTAGTAGGATTGCTAATAGGCGCACTTTATTATGATATTGGAAATGATGGTGCTAAAGTACTTAGCAACCTTGGATTTCTATTTTTTAATATGCTGTTTCTTATGTATACATCTATGACCATTACAATATTATCGTGTAAGTTATACTTTCACATTAGTTTTGTTTACTTTCTTGTTTCTTTTGTATTATATTGTAAAAGTATTTGTAAAAATTTTTCTTCTTACAGTTCCGTTAGAACTGCCAGTGCTTTTAAAAGAAAATTTTAATAGATGGTACTCTTTGAAGGCCTACTATTTAGCGATTACTTTATCAGACATACCATTCCAGGTAAGAAAAAAGAAATATGTTGTTTGACTTTCTGAAATCTGAAAATTTATATATTTTATTTTTTCTTACAGGCGATATTCTGTATTATATATGTTACAATTGTGTATTTTATGACAAGTCAACCAACAGATATTATGCGATTTAGTATGTTCTTGGGAACATGTTTACTCATTTCTTTTGTTGCACAATCAGTTGGATTAGTGGTTGGAGCAGCGATGAATGTTCAAAATGGCGTATTTTTAGCACCAGTCATGTCAGTACCATTCCTCTTGTTTTCTGGCTTTTTCGTTAGTTTTGACGCCATTCCAGTATATCTTAGATGGATTACCTATTTGAGCTACATAAGATATGGTTTTGAAGGAACTGCTCTGGCTACATATTCATTTGGCAGAGAAAAACTTAAGTGTTTCCAGGTATTGTTTTTTTTCTTTTTATTGAATTCTATATAAGACTAATTATTAAATATCTTGAAAAAATATATATTTATAGAAACTTTGCTTTCTTTCAAAACAATATAATATACAGAGTGATTCTTAAATGCATGTTCATGATGCATTTAAGATAATTAATAAATCTACATAATAAAATAAATAAAAAAAATAACATGTGATTTTACATTCTATATATCTTCATTTTCGAATTATAGATGATTAAAGAAAATGTTCAATGTGTATCTCAGTATATGCTACTGTAGTAAGCTATAACTTTATTTAATGTTTATAAAAGATATCTATCGATATAAATTAAACAAAATTCGATTCATTAAACTTTTATTTTTAAGATTTATTGTATTAATTGAGATAAATAACATGCATGATTTACAAAGAAGAATTCAGAATGAATTTAGGAGTAATATTTATATTTTCGAGCAAATGCGAGATTAGTCGATGTCAAGACATTCAGTAGCATTGTATCAAAACATGAGATGAACACATTCAATTATCTATAACTCGAAAATCGTATGTAGGATATAAGTTCATATATTTTTTACATATTTTAATGTATAAATTTACCACTAAAAATATCTATCTAAGAATCTATTTAAAACTCATATCATTATTATGTTATATATATAACAGTTTGTTAACGCAATAATATTTACAGGTGTACTGCCACTTTAAAAACCCAGAAACAACGTTGGAAGAATTAGATATGCTTGATGCTGATTTTACTCTTGATATTCTTGCCTTGCTTTTAATATTTGTTGTACTTCGAATTGCTGCCTATCTATTCCTTCGTTGGAAATTAAAGACTACACGATAGATCAGT
>NIPQ01090834.1:0-13662 GCA_002806875.1 Lepidotrigona ventralis hoosana | reverse complement strand
ATTTACGGTATAATAAAATTACGGTCTCGCGTTTTGCGTTTAAGTCGGTGTTTTCTTTTTTCTTTTTTTTTCCTTTTTTTTCTTTCTTTCGGGGTGTGATTTATAGTGATTTATAGTGGTTCTTGCGCGCGTGGATTTACCTCCGCGTGATTTTTACGCTCGTCCATTGGTAAAGTATGTGTACACGGTGTATGGAGCAAGGTTTGGGGATTAGTTCGGAGATAAATGGGAGTAGCGTAACGAGAGGAGTTATTTATGTTGTATCTTTATCTTTGAGTTAATGACGCGTTTCGATTGTTATCGTTGCGAGTGACATACTACGTGTCTCTTTCAGAGAGTTTAGTTGTCTGAAAATGGTACGTGGAAACGTTACTTGTAGGGGAGTCCTTGAGTTCAAGAAACGTAGTAAAACGGAGGTTTCAGTATGAAATTTGCAACTGATACGAGATTTTTATCGTTGATAGACCGCGAACCTCTGTGCGTTCGCAAAGAGCCTGAAACTGCAAAACTTCGCAGGATGTATGTAATAAGAAACGATACGTGTCGTTCATTTTTAAAAACATTTATTACAATTCGCGGTCTGACAATTAACGTAGCACTCCTCGTCTTCGAGGAACGTCTCGTAACAAAATTTCGTTCCTTTAAACTGACAAAGTTTTTCAAGAAGAAAAGAAAAGAAAATTAAAGAAGAAAGACTACGTGAACACGATTCGAGAACTGTTGATTTCTCGTATAATCACGTATATAACTACGATCCACGAGCAATTCGATCGTCGATCTCTCGAGGATAATCGGAGTCAACGTGCGGGACAACTCGATCTCGATTAATCGGGAAAATGGCGGAACGGGAGGCGGAATTAGCGATGGCTCGTGAGCTATTTAGTCGGCAGGCAGGTACCTGCATTCAAGAATCTTCCAGATACCGGGAAAGCCATTCGTCTTGGCGGACGTCGTGGTCATTAAGTTAACACGGCGTATCGGTCGATCTAAAGGCTGCCACATTTCTCATCGCCGGATTTATATCATTCCAGCCGTCTCCCTTAACTACCAAGCTGATCCACGAACCTCGCGGCGATCGCGCCACTTTCGAATTATTCTTCCAATAATTAATTACCTTCACTATACAACGATATATGCTTCACCTCGGCAGATCTTTTACTTTTCGAAAACTTCACGAACGATCCCGAGGGAGTATCGAGTAGCCGATATAGTAGCTCGCACACGAGTTATCGTCGATTTACGTTCGTAATCAGTCTCCACGTTGGAACGCGCTTCGAGCGTACACTCTAATGAAATACGTTCGTTCTTTTTTTTCTCTCTCTCTCGTCGCGACGTTCGTATAGACACTCGATGAACGAAGAATAATTACCGTACCATGGACAATAACTTCTGTTCATCCAGTTTGTACAACGATCAACTGTAGAGGAATGGAAAGATTGCAATTTTATTCATTGCCACGACGTGTTAGAAGAAAAAAGAAAAGAACATTATCTCGTGAGAAATAGCAGTCGATTGATTTGTACTACTGTAATTTGGAACTCTACAATTGAAAGTAGAATTGAAGCTTACAATTTGAAAGTATTCTCAACACATTATAAATATTTCTACGAATAATTTAGAATGATTAAAGTAAGATGAATATCATCGATGAAACGAATTTTAAGTAACTAGATGATGACATAATCGCAAACATGTTAGGTGATTGCATTTTGCAATTGCATTTGCAAATCTCGCAGTATCTTTCAAAAATTTTAATTCGTTTCGTAGGTAAATTGTTCTTTCCTTTCTATTCATGTCTCATGAAAGAAAAACTGAACTTTCTCACATTCAAATAGCAAAACAAAGAGCGATTATCGCACTCGTGAACAGTAGCTTCTTTTCATCACTGTTGTAATACACTGGTTAACTATGTGTATGATCAACTGTGTAGAGACAGATCAGGAGGGATTGCGAAGAGATACAGAAATCTTGGAAAAGCGACGAGCATCTTGTATTTTCCGTCGGCGCATACGTTGCACACGCATTCTGGATCAGCACGATGACCGTATGGGGGTTTATTAACCCCGTATCTCCGCTATCGGAATCCGTTTCGATCGATACTCTTCGACGGTTCATATCGTTCCCCTTGTCTCTTTCTCTCTCTCTCTCTCTCTCTCTCTCTCCCTCTTTTTTTTTTTATTCGTCCACGTCTAACTTTACTCGAACTGTGTACACCCTCTCCTTTTGATGGGAAAACTCCTTCCAGCGGTTTGTTCGTCCCGGCGATTATTAATCGGCGAAGATCTCCGCGAGTTAACTCGCCCGTTGAAATTCCAAGGGAGAATTTAAATGAAATAAAATTTGTAAATAGACTGAACGTGAGTGTAAATTTACGGCTCATTTAATTATTCGTTCGACGTTTCGATATCAATTTTTAGCTACGATTTCAATAGATTTTTATGTAGTACTCGTTACACAGCTACATCATCGTTGAAAAGAATTTGGCAATTTGCATCGCAAAGCAGTCTCGATCATTGAAAATCAACGAAATTTCTCTTTCGACTCTCTCTCGATGAGTCAAAATTTGGTATTTGAGTATTCAGCGGTCAGCAGCTTAAACTAGACCATTAGACTAGAGTTTTTCACACGCTGATAACTCAAACAACCATACGAGGTAATATGGTAAATAGGTCCGCAGATCTCGGGTCTTCAACTGCAACGAACTCGGATGTATAATTCCAGCCGATTACTTTTTACTACCTACGAATTCAATTTTCGCGCTTTCGCAACTTTTGCGAACGAAATCCGGCGAATTAAACGACGAAATTAAACGTTTCACCGGCGGCGAAAGCCAAAGATCAACATCCAGCGCGTGTAATATTTAATCAACGATCGCAGCTCGTCTTGTTACACGCTGTACGAGCAAAACGAAAGAACTGAATCGAACGAGAAAGTTCTCTGGGAACAGAGAAACAAAGAGAGGAGAGGAGAGAGAGAGAGAGAGGGGGGAAAAAAGAAAAATGCAATAACCATGATCGACAGGAGGCAGTATCGCGAACGACAGCGTGGAAAACCCGTCATATTTTATCGACACCGCAAATCACGAACTTTCAGCGACACACGGTAGCCTATCCGTTCCGTGTTCGTTGGAAACGTTGTCGGGATTTTTCACAAGGTTAATCGGGCCGCAGGTGCTTGCCTATTAAATTACATGCCTATGGGGTCTAGCGCGCCTCCACGTAACGTTAGCAACTATTAGATTAAAGGTAACTGTCGTCTCTCCGCGTTGCATAACGAGCCAACACTGTGGCCGTACCAGTTTTCAGACGAAAAGTTCATATCAGAAACGTAAAGTCGTGATTTTACGATTTTACCCGCGATTCAATCCTGTCCGATCATCAGCTACGTTTCTATATTTCAGTCTTTTCAGTTGAGATCCTTTTTGAAAGAGTGAACTCTGNATGCGTTTTTTTTTTTTTTTTTTTTTTGTTTTGAAATCAGAAATTCCATTTCCTTTCGAAGTGAGCTTCTGGATTTTTCGATTGGATTTTTGCAGAGACTCAAGGCGGAAATTTGTGTCAGAGAGATAGAAGTGTAGAGACGGAGAAAAATAGTAATTAATACGACAAGTGTAAGTGTTTGTATACTTGAAATTATAATTATAATGGACTTTTATGAATTCTGATATTAATTAATTATAGTGATGAAATGTTGATTGTTTGAAATTAATTCACGAAAGAATTTGCACGATTTAAATATTTTCTGTGAATAATATATTTCAAGTTACAAACACAATTCGAATTTTAGAAATTTACGTTCGTTTTAATAAAAATCAATTGACTATTTTCTTATTCTTATTCGTACGTGAAATATTAGTTTCCTCTCAGCCACGTCTAAGAAAATTGGTACTTTTCATTTTCTCTAGTTACCTGCGTACTCAGAAACTGAAATATATTTCCAACTCTCTACATAAAAATGGACCGTGACAAAGTTAAAAATTCGCAATTTTCTCAAAAAAAAAAAAAAAAAAAAAAAAAAAAAAAAAAAAAANATTTAGTCAAAGTTGCAAGAACACGTTTGAACGTAGAAATAAATATTTAAGGTGGTAATCAATAAACAGCAAGTTCATAGTTCTATCCGCATAATTGAAAAAAAGTTGACATTCAAGTAAAAGATTGTTTTCCCCATTAAACATTATGTTTGGACATTTGAATTACATTTACATTCGGATGTTTTTACTTGCACACAAATTATATGAAATTGTATAAAAATTGTATAAAAATTGTATACATTTCTGCATCTCCAAATTTCCCCCAATAATGCAACAATTCAAAATCCACGGTCTGCAGATAGAATCCGTTAACCTAACAAGAAGATCGTTTCGTTGAAAATATCCGAACATTGACACGGTCTCAATTCAGAGTCTCGAAACGAAATTCGAAAATTTTCACGAAAACCCTCCACGTACCGGTAAATTTTATATCGGAGGCGTTCGGAGAAGGTTCGTTTATCAAATGAGAGAATCCTTCCTCGTGCTAGCGTGGCGTGATTTTTACGACTGACCGGATGAGATGGACACGGAACGATCGGGAAATTGACGAAATCGTAAAAGCCGTCGTTTCGGTGGCTCATAAAACCGGCTAAATCCCAACGGTGACAGCCGTTCGAGTCCCCAACGAAGAAAGTGTTGACCGTCGATCACGATCGTGAACCTCTATCTAATAGCTCGGACGAGGGAGAAAGGGAAAAAAAGAAAAGGAAGTAAAAAACACTTTCGGCGATATATAAAAAATACTTTCGATCGGTGAAATGTCTCGTTCCGCGTTTATTGGCCATCAAGTTCACTCTCGCCAAGGTTTATTCTTTCCTTCAGGACCGAATGAAAATCCGAATTTTACTCGCAGACATGTAGACGTGAATAAATAGTGGTGTCTCATTACAGAAAATTTGTCTTTCTACGTGTGTTTTAAAACGTTGTTGTTATCGATGATACTTGAACTCCTCGCAAGTATAATTCCAAGACGATCTTGCGAAGAAACTTCTGACGAGATAGTGTAGATCTTGTAGATTACAAATTTCAAGGATCTTGACTTTGAAAGATTCTCGATTCTAAAGTACCTAAATAATTAATTCTGTACTTCCAACTTCTTACAAGAAACAGATTATTAGTTAAATATAGCCGATAAAATATTTACTCGAATGTAAATTTGTAAATGCTTTGCCAGAAACGTGTCATTATGTCAACATACTGCAGGATGTTTGTCGTTATAAAATGATTTGAAATCTGATCACGCGAAAGCGCAACTTTCAGTGATGGAGTTGAGACGTTTAGCTCGATGGCGTTTCAAAGGACGTGCTTGTGAAAGCCATTTTTTCCCCGCGGAGAGAAGGAAATTTGATTTTAGAGGTTTGCTCGGGTAGTTTCCTGAGTCATTTGACCGGGTTTTCCTCCGATCTTTGTCGCTGTTCCTTCGTGGAACTTTTCGCGGAGGAGGTTGGCCACGATTTCCCGGAGATATCCCGAGCATGCGGTCGCTGGTACACGGTGTCCTGCGTTCTATCCCTCGGAGGAAGTTTCATCTCCGATATAGACATGTTTTCGCGCTAACGCTTTTTCCACTACGTGTCCTTTGACCCTTTGCCGCGGCGTAACGAAAGCGTACGAAAATTTCTATTCGTTCCCGAGAAAACGCGGAGTCGTATCGAGTCCGTGGGAAATTGAATATTTCCATTTGAATCCGGTACCTCTCGAAGGAATCTAGGGAGATATCGAAATTTCTCCACCAAGATCGTCATTTTCCAGTAACTCGAAACCTTTGAAAAAGTGGAATCCTGAATTCCGAATTGTTTTGCAATTTAAAGTCTGGAATACAAAGGCACGGAGTACTTGGAGTTGTTAGAACTCTCATAATCTGGAACTCGGAATATGTAAAATGCTTTCAGAACTTTCAGAATCGTCGAAATCACAAGTTTCCAGCGAATCAATCGTTTGTGCGAAATTTTCCACGGAATATGTCGTGGAAAAGGGAAACAAAAATATGATATCCGGGGCAAGAATCCAAAGAAGATTACAACTACAAAGTTCGTCAGAATTCACCAAACTACTGTTCGGAATTTCGGACGAAACGAAACAGAAAGAAAGGAAAAAAGAAAGAAGAAAATGGAACGAAAAGGAGAAACAAAAAACGAAGAGAAGGGACAAAGGAAGGAAGAGACTAGTTTTCGGTACTTTGTATTTAACCGAACTACGAGGCAGTTGAGTTTTGATCGCCAATAGGGATGAAGCTAGAGCGCGACGATGGCTGCCGTAGCGTTCTGTAATCGTCCGCAAGCCGCTTAACCCATCCCCTGCTCGTATCGGCCTCTTTCAGTAACATTACGTCGGCGGTTGGTACACCAATTTCTCCATCAGTGCCTGAACCTTCCCGGCATTAACATCCGCCTCGATCTTCTCCTTCGTTGAGCAAGATTTTCGTTGACTGTTCGCGAAACAAGAGCGAAGCTAATAGCTAATTCTCTGAGAAACTTTCTTGCTGCCGCATGAACGTCTATTCCTGATATTTAGGACAAAGTTCCCTGCAGACTGTAAAAAATTTAAATTTGAAAGGAAATTGAGAATTATTAAGAATACGGTGACACTGAAGGATCATAAAAGTGTCCCGGGATCTTTATGAATTAGACTTTTTGTAGCATAACATCGTTATTGGAACGAAATTCTGTTTGATACTTTTGTGAACTTGTAGATTCCCTGATGTAAAGACTTTAGAAAGACATTATTTGACGATTGACTAAACTCTTGCTTGGTGAAATCCAGTTATCTAAACTTAAACTAGAAAAAGAAAAAAAAACAGTAAATAACGAGGTGATAATAAAACATGATTTTAGTTTCACATTGATCAGCTCCAAATTCAATTTCACAATTTCATTATCCAAGTCAGTGATTAACCTGTTTATAACTTCTCGAAAAAACTTTTTTTTTTTTTGGAAGATTTGGATCTAAAACATATGCTTACAAAAAATTTTATCGAACGTTTCGATTTCTCTGATACAAGTTCCATGTTTATTTCCGATCGTCAATGTTAATGTCAATATTCAATTTTTATTTCCATGAAATAAAATTCTAAACTGTATTTAAAAGATACTTTCGACGTTATCTTTCATACTTACATTAAAATCCAAAGTTCATCAATATGAGGACGAACCAGAAAGAAACGTACGTCTGTACGATGAAAGCGCGTGGAGACGGAAGTTCAAAGGATTGTTTCGTTATTTGTCAGAAGGTTCGACGAGAAGGGAGAGATGCTCTTTCTACCGTATACCGTTCGTTTTTCTGGCAGTCGTCGCGAGAGTTCAGCCACGTGTTTTCGACAGAAGACAAACGACAGCAGCGCTTCTTTCAAACCGGCGCGGCGCGACGCCGCGTCAACGTACATTTCCAGCGGTGCCATGACGTTCGGATGATATTAAAATGAAATTTTCACCGCTGTTGCCCCTGCTGCTTACCCCTCGAGAGAGACAGAGAGATAGAGAGAGAACAGAAGGAAGAGAATGATTCTCGTTTTGACGCTCGGCCCGGCCAGCAGATTTAGCCCGAAACGGTTCGAGACGAAGACAGAGGTAGAAAAAGAGAGTGCCGAACCGTGGACGTTAATGGGTTCTGTCGGCGAGCCGTAGCTTTCCAAACCAACTCCCCTTCGGACGACGACGACGACGACAACGACGATGAGAGAAATGAACGACGCGTGTCTGACAGTCGCGGAGAAAGCGGATTAAAAATCGAAGTCTGACATATTAGCGAGTCTCTCGATGTGGTATTAATTTTTTTCTTTTTTCCTGTAACGTCGGAGTTGTGTTTCTGGAAGTATTTTAATATCACACACAATATGACACAGCTTGGAGACAGTTTGGAAAATCGAGAAACGTCCCGAGGTGAATACATTCTCACGTCTGATTCTGACGTGTTAGATTCTCTTAACGTGGAATTGATTTTTCCTGCAAAATTGCGAGAACAAAATATTGCAGAGTTATTGACGAATATTTCAAAAGTCAGGGAATATTCGAATTGTCTCTGGAAGGTTGAATCTACTTTCTTTATCAGTGCCACTTTCAAGATTCCTCGCACTTTCAATTGCGATAACTTTTCAACCGGGTTGTCTCTTATCCAGAAGCGTTTATAATTATACAAAATTAATTCCGGTTCATTTCAATATTATTTAATATTAAAAAAATTTCCGATAAAGTAACAAACACTTATGGAATGCATATGTGAGTCGACGACTAAGAAAAGATGCTTTTTATTTTATTTATTTTTCTCTTTCTCGTCGTTCATGAGAAATATTGAGAACTATTAAAAAAAGAAAAAAAAAGAGAAGAAAGAAGCAAGTGCAAAAAGGAAAATAACGGAATCAAGGGACTTGTGAAATATCGAGAGGGGTGGTAGTTTAGCGAACTTTCCTTCACTTCGTGACAGATTTTTTTAATCCATCATAAAAGCTGCCATTCGACTTTATTCGAAGAATATACAGAGAGTTCGTCCGTGATTGTTACAGTTAGTCGGAACAACGAAGAAATCTGCATCGTTGAAGACCCTAGAACTCGAGTTATTCCGCCGGTAACTTTTCCTTCCTCTCGTTTCTCTAGGAAAAAGACTTTTTCCCTCGTTGAGTCCGCGCGAGGCGAAAAAGTGACGACGACGACGGCGGCGAAGTCTCCGGCGTCGAACTCGTTTGGAACTACGACGTTCACTTTGCATTTCATTCGGCGAAAATTGTTATCAATCTAAAAGGGGAACGAGACGCGCCTTATGCTTCTGAAAATTTCCACGAATCCCCCTCCCTCCCCGGGCAACTTCGTTCGCAGAAATAATATTCGATTTCCAGGCGAAACGACGCGCTAATCTCGAATCGAGTTATTGTGCGTTTCCCCGATGTCAATGATGCAATTCTCCGACGTACAATGGGATTTCATAAACGAAGAAAGATTCACGAATCGAGCACGTCCTCTACGGACAGAATTATATTTTACACAAATATTCATTTCTTCCTTTTTTCCTTTTCTTTTTTGTCTTTTCGATGAGAGCGGAAAGGTTTAGAAAAATGAGGAGAAGAAGAGCGTCCGTATATTTTATCCAACCCTTTTATTCCAATCTTCTAATTCTGAATATTTCATTGAAATCACCTATCTGACAGTACTCCCCAAATATAGATCACTAAATCACTTTTAACTACAAAGCTATATTTTCTATTTCCTTTCTTTTTTTTTCACGTTATTACTATTATTAACGTAATCTCTTTTTACTGTACAATGTGAAGTTGTGAAATGTTCCAGTGACTATTGCATCTACTCTTTCACTAACGTGGTACGATATCAAACATCGTTCTTCTACTAATAAACTACAAAAAGAAAAGAGATCCACGTTCGCGCAGCTTCAATTCCAACACCGAGAGATCCCAGTCTCGATTCCCTCTTCGAACCGTGGGAAATCAGTTGAATTCGTCCGTGTCTACCGCCGCGTGAAATGTAGCTAAATTATTTGCGGTTCATCGGCGATGTCGTGACAGGCCTCACTCTGGTGTTTTACAAATCCGCCTGGTTACTTACCACAAGCTGTTCCGTTCCATGTATTATTCATCCGCCTGGCAGCCCCGATTCCCCGATTCCCCGATTCCGCGTCTCGTATATTTTATTTCCGATCGCGAGCAGACCTCTCGCCGCCTCGATTCCAATCGTCCGTCTCGAAGAAGATGGGGGATCTCGCTTTCTAATCCGACGGAATGCCGGCCCAGCCCCTGTTCCATCCCCCAGGCTACATTTTATCCGGCTCCTCCGGCCTCGAGGAACGAACTGGACACGCGTCATTGATTTCGTAACAAGATAGAGAGCCTTCCGGCCCTCTTCCAGCGCCGTTTGTTCAACCCCTTCTCTCGAACAAAGGGATGATTTTTCTTCGAGGAATTGGATTCCACGTAACAATGGCCGGGACGTGCGCTTGACACGATGCGTCCGATCCCGATTCCTTGAAGAACTAATCGTTCCTCCAACTGAAATCGATGCTCATTGCTGCATGGAACCGTGTTTCACCGGGATCACTGTTAGCTAGCTGCTAACTGAAAATGGTGGTAGACATGATGGTGTTTTGCTCGACTTGAGGTCGATTATCTTTCTAAGCTTTTGTCGAATTTTGTTTAGTTTTCAGTTATTGCGAAGTTTGGCCGAGTTGCTGGATTTGATTTGCTTCCTAGAAAAATGTATTGCAATGCATTGGAAGTTATGATTCTTCCCTGAAATCTTCCCTGCTTATTTAATCTTTCAATTTAATCGGAATATTTAGAAATATCAATCTAGTTTAGGATTACTTTGCACACCCAAGAGGAGCAAATAAAATAAGACACTTTCGAAATGTAAATGTAACTCCTGAATATTTCTAACTCCCTTCGATGTAAAAGGTTAATGTTTATAAACCAGATAGTCTTCTTCTGTAAGAAAATGACTAACGTTCCTATAGCTGACTATCGTTTGTCCGATTCTTCCGGGGATAAGGGACCAATTTTTCTCGGACGAATTGGATTTTCTCTAACAATGGAGTCGACGTGCTCTTGACGTCGTTGATGTATTTGATAGCACTTGTACGAGTTAAGTGTTTCCCTTTCCCGACGAAAAACGAATGGGACGTTGTTTGTTCGTACCTAACTAAACTGAGGATTACATTTATCACCGGTGTAAAAATCAACAAACTGCAGAAGAGACACCCACTCGGTTTGAATAAAAAACTGAAAAGTGAGCAATGTCGGTGTGAAGACTCGAAGCATGTCCGGATATTACACAGCGGCGCGACTAAAAACATTCCAAGTTAAAACCGTCGTTCTCGCGTAAATTAATTAAACGTGATCTCCAGTCTCGAACCTCCACATCGTTAAACCGGTGCAAATTTACCAGACTAAAACCAGTCTCACCCGGCTATTTTCTTACAATGTTTATCCGCTATCCTCCATCATCAGTGCAGGGAAACGTGTATAGACAATTCGTCGTCCAAAATTTTGAAGATTTAAAAATTTGAAATCCGATCTGAAATCGATGTCTGTCAGCAGAATTGCCGGTTATCGACGCAGAACTGGAGAGAAGAAGCATCATCGTTACCGGCGAATGTTTAAAACGTTGTTTACCGATTAATCGCGACACGTGTTCCCGGAATTTTTTTCAGTTGCACGGTCATTGAAATCCGCGCACGTGTCACGCGACACTCGCTCGAACCACTGGGATCCACACGTTCAACCGCGTCGGTGATCGATAATTCGAGCAAATGTCAGGGAATTTGTACACGGCTGCCGCGGCGATCACCGATCAAACGAGCGCGTTAATCGCTCGGTACGGCGGTGTGTAGGTGGGAATCACGAGGGGTAAAAATGCGTGGCACAGTGAGGTGGTGGAACGCGGAGAATGGACGCGGGAGAATGTGTGTGGACGGCGGCGGAAGTCCGTGCGCGTGTTCGTCGAGCGTGGAAGCGACGAAACTAAAGAGGGTGAACAGGTAAGGGACGTGGACGTGGATGTGGTGGGACATCGAAGAGGAACAAGAAGTTTGCGTGCGGAGGGTGATGAGGGTGGAACTCCCGGGTACGTAATTACGGTGGATTATCGTGAAAGTGCGCGCAAAGGGGGCACCTGGCCCGGGGGGCGTGCCACCCTTCAAGGGAACCCCCTTCGCAGCGTGCGTGGCAGAAAAAGACCGGACGACGCGAGGTACATCTACATTTCCTACATGCTTCTGGCCGAGCTGCATCTCTTCGAACAGGTAAACATATCTGCGTTTCGTCGTTTCGGCGGTCATTCGCTCGTTTGAGTTTGCGGAGATTTTATTAATGAAATGCGAAACGTGTACGACGAGAGGGTTACTGCAGAGAAATGTAGCTACTCGCGATTGCCTTTGTTTCGCAAGATGATTCGCATTTCAAGAGATTTGATAAATGTCTACGTTTCGTTTCGACATTGTTGACTCGACGTTCGAGTTACGAGCTGCGAACGTAGGACAGGTTGAAGTATGGTTACGAGGGAGTAAGCGAGGGAGAGGAATGCATCCATTCTTATTTTTTGAACGTGAAATTGGTGGGTGCTCCAAACTTTTGGGCGTTAATGTATATTACGCTCCATAGTGTACTAGTGTAACTCTTGAATTATTAGTTTTAGTTCTTAGTAGAAATGTAAATATTCCAAGTTCGGGTAAAGTAAAAAGTCCAAGGGGTCGACAGCCCGAATTAATTCATTCCTTCCAGTTAACGAGTTAACAAATTAGCCAGTGAAAAGGAACTTTTTCGATCTTCTTTTTAAAATGAGATAACAAACGGTGTATAAGTAACACGATAAAATTACAGAATCTGTTTGATTTTTATATACTATAAATTTATCGTATAAAATTACGATAAAATTACACAATCTGTTTGTTTTTTATATACTATAGATTTATCGTAAATGAATCTACCTTCGAGTCAGCAATAACTAGGGCAATTAAGAGAAAACTTTTTTACCTCCAATAACATTTATTTACGATCTCGCGGAGAGAAAAACGATCCTCTCAGCGGTTTTCTGAAAAAAAGCCGCGAATTCAGTTATTTTTACGAAGCAGTGATTAAATAGAAAAAAAAGAGAGAAATGTATGAATAACTGAGGAAAAAAAATTTAAAAAATGAAATTCAAATGGAACGATGAACGATTGAATTAGAGAAGTATATTCAGTATTAATTCCACTCGCTTATAAAACATTCTCGATTTTCTTCTGATCTACTAACTATTTAAAGTAGCACGATATTATATTTTACTACAGTAACTGCATGTATGACATTTAATCACAAAATTCTAAATTTTTATGTAAATTTTTATATTATCACAACCAATAGCATACTTATGTTACGTAGAATTGGTATAATAATTATTTATAACGAAAGAACATGTTTCGTATCGGAAAACTGTGAGAAATCAAATAGAAAAGAATATAAAATTCGATCTAATTGAACTACAAAGATTCGTATACTTTGAATCGCAGATATTAAAAGATTTATTGATATATATTGTAAATTATTGCTCTTATTTTCTAGTTATTTCCAGTTATATTATATAACTCATCTCGTATATTATAATTAACCTTTGAAATCGCTCCGAATTTTTCTCCCTGCACTATTTCTTATAAATAGATCGTTTAATCACACCTGCACGTACGTAATAGCACAATAAATGTTCACGACACGTTCTGCGATAGTTGTATAAATTTCAATGTCTATAATACTTAAAATAGGACTTGTTAAGATCTTTGAGCAAATGTAATTATTTTTGCAAGTATATGCTCTCATGCTTATTGTTCAAAACAAAAAGGTATTCGATGCGAGGCAACGATTTTTCGCAGACGACGATCAAACGACGTGACAAGCCGCCAAGAATGTTCTTAACCGCCTGCTTGGCTCGTCTCGTCCCATAGATCACGTAAATTCGCCGGCTTTGTCCCTACGGGGTAACGCCTCCGAGGGACGGAACCGTCGCGGAATCTCGGTGTACCGACGTGTAATCGGCAATTCCTCGTTAGAAATCCTCGCCAGCGTGCACGTCACCGACCGCCTAAGTGTCAGACATTGATTAAGCTTGACAGTACCGATTAAATACGTCACGTGGAAGAGGCGAGCCCGAGCTTCGAAAGGA
>NIPQ01090833.1:0-19228 GCA_002806875.1 Lepidotrigona ventralis hoosana | reverse complement strand
GGGGCCCCCGCCCCCCCCCCCCCCCCCCCCCCCCCCCCCCCCCCCCCGCGCGCCTCCGCCAAAAAAACAAAAGAAATCCTTGGCCAGTGCTAGAGACAAAAGATCGTCACTCACCTCCAACAAAAGGCCTTGCTGCACATTGTTGCCGGTGTCCTGGCTCGACAGAGCCAACACCAGCAACGTCAAGATACCAGCGGCCAGCAATGTTCGCCTAATCGCCGCGAACACGTACCGTCGCGGCGTCATCTTCTCACGATGCACGATCTTCCTTCGATACTCATATCGAACTGAAACACAGCCAAATTAAATGAATGTTAATCGCCAAATCAATCGACTATTAGTTTGAATATAAATTGAATTAGTTAAATAGAATAATCCAGAAGACATAAATCCATGACTAATTATTATATAATAACTTCCACAAAGTCTTAATTATATTATTAACGATATTTTTATTAATATGAATGACAGAAGAAATAGTTGAAATTTTATATCTATTTGGCATGTACACGTAACCTTTAAAAATAATATTATAAAATTAATATAAAATTTATTAAATATAAATTTTAATATAGCTGAAGCTTAAAGTTATCCATCTAAAAAATGAAGCTTCAACTTTCAATGATCATCCATGAATTAATTGTATAAATAAATTTAAAATTATTAATTTACGGTCGATAAAATAGACGAACAAGATGGCGGACGTGAACAGTGATTTTTACGAGGTGTACCAAAAACTAACACCTTTCGTTTGTTCTTCAACGAGAAGAGCTTGTAAGAGAAATGAAAGGTCATCGATTCCTTTTTTATACACGGTGACTTTTATTATCCCGTTTGAGTACCATCTGTGTTTAAAGATTATATACAGGGTGTGGCAGAGATGGCACTAGGTGAAAAAATAAATCGAAGAGAAATTTTTTTTTTCGCTCGAAGCTCCGTTTCTGAAAAAAATTATCATTTCAAATCTCCATCCAAGTTTGCGCGAATTTCGGTAGTGTTAACGTCTTCATGAGATACCACCGAAGAAAATATGTGGATGCAGGAATATAGCCTGTAGCGAATCTATTAACTGTGAAAATAAACAGTTTCCTATTAACTGTATTTTTGTAAAAACACTGTTCAATATCATGAACATGTAATCGATAGATTTTCTCAAAAATGAGGCCTCAAGACAAACAGAGGTTTTATTCCTTTTTTACCGACTTCTTCACTTGAAATGACAAAACAACCCAGCGTACCTATCTGTACACGAATAAAAATTAATATGAAAGCAAGTTTATATGTATGATGCTTTAGAGAAATCTGCGTTGTATCATACATTGTATAGAGATTATCTGCTTCGAAAGTTGTTAAAATTAAAAATTCTGAAACGCGCCTGAATTATTCAGGTCTTCTTTTCAACTGAAATATCTTAAACAGACGTTTTCATATCTGACAGTGGCGCCACAAACGTTCGAAATTTGAACGAACACTTCATCAAAAACATTATGCGTTATAAATATAAATATATAACGAAGATGCATAAGCACTCGGCATAATAACGTTTCGTAAGGAGTTTATTGAAGCGCGATATATGTATATTGTGTCATTACCAGTCATCAGCAGTCACGTGTGCCTGTTTCGTAAGGATGCACATTGCGCATCTGTGTTGGAAAACCTTGAAATGTAACAATATCGCAAAATTACAAATTTCACCGGGACTATTGAAACAAATGAAAAAAAAAAAAAAAAATTTGAAAAATTAGTTTTACACAGATGTGAGGCGCTGTGTCATTTAATTACCTTCTTGTTAATTAATAGCAACTCCAGCAATCACACTTCAAATTTTAATACAAATAGTTAAATATCGTAACATCGACACCACAATTTTAAATATCAATGATATATATATATATCGATTTTTTTGTTTTCAAACGAAAAATCAATTGCATTTGTTCTATGTAAGAATTATTTTACACGTCAATATATGCATGTGTGTCTGTAAAATATTATTTCTCGTTATTACATTATTATCTACAATATTATATTGCAGAAAAAATTACATTCAACAAACACATGTATACGTTTGCTTGTCCAGCAAGTTCCAAGGCTATTGTAGAATAATACATGTGATAGTTATAAAGTGGAACGTCAGATTCAAGGATCGATGGCGCTCTATCGAAAAAGTTTGCATGGAAACGCAAAATGCAGACTTATCTTCGACAGGATGATTATAGTAATTATAGCTACATCCTGTCATTCTTGATACATCCATTCGTTTAATTATTCATCTAATGTTTAAAAAAACACGTATCTCGTTCAACGCGACAAAAAATTATCAAATGCTTTTTACTGCTGTGGTATCTTCGTAGAATTTTACATCTGTTGAAAATGAGACTCGGGGATCAATATTTTTAATTATTATTTGAATTCCCTCAATTCTCAAACATCTAGAAATCAAAGGAAAGGCATCAATTTGATATGAAAATATGTTTTCGTTTATTCATGTTTTCCTTAGTCGTTTTTCTAAAACCAATTTTGTGAAATTAATAAAGCGACTGGCAAGAACTCAAAAATTCTACTCGATGAAATAGTTAAGTAATAACAAGCGAAATATGAAAATATGCTACGAGACGCGAACGACAAATTTTGTAAGTAGCAATGCAGCCGATGCATACGTTTCCTGGGTCAATGGGTCAGACGTACACCCCTTCTTTTTGCTGAACTAACTTCCTTTACACAAAGACTTATCGTGCTTACTCTCTTCATTCATTTTTTTACGTTTATTATACCCGCTTACGCAATACGTACTTGGCGTGGACATATATGCCCCTGATATCAAGATTCAACGATGCATCTATCGCACCCCCTGCAAGAAATCCAACCTTCTGCCTTTTCGATTCGCTCGCCGGGGAATCGATCCACCTTGGTGTAAACTTGTAAGAAAATGTGCCGCCAGTACGTGTTACACCCGGATCGAATCAAATAATTGTACGTTCTGGTGTTATAAGTGGACAAAACACGTGACACAAGTAACTAATCGAGTGGAAAGTGCAGACACCACACGATCACGGCGGCATCCTGCAGATTACTGAAGTGATACACATCACACGACCACACCGTTCCCTCTACACCTCCATGCATGCGTTGTCTGCTACCAAGCGGGTCGTACGCGTCCGCTGATTGGCCGACATTTTCGCGGGTCGATTTGCCTTTATGATGATCACTTCTGCGCATGCGCACCACCGTTGAAACCTGTGTGTCTCGTTATTCGCTATTCGCTAGCTTCCGCGACGCTACACAGGCTCCCTTTAATTATCTGTCTATCCCACTTCGAATGCCGCTTTCATTATCGAGCAGTATTGAATAGCAAATAGCCTGGATGTTAGGCAAACGTTTCTGTTTAACATTCCATGTGCCGTAGCTGCTTTAAAGCAGCACTTTCGTTGGATTATTGTCTTAGAATCTTGATGGCATTTATAAGTAGCACTTCTACGAGGTTCTTTTGAAGTGTTCTCAACGCTTGGACAGCATATTTTAGCAAACGTTTCTGCAATACAGATAACGATAAATGTTTCATATCGTAAAGATTTCGTGGCAATTTTTACCTAGCGCAATGAAACAATATCGCAAAATGTTCGTCACACCTACAATACTGTTTTGTTAAAACTAGAACTACCACACCAGTCAAAATTACTGGTTTTACAATTTTATTTTAAAATTTCTATTTCATGTTATATTCTTTTTCCCCGCAATGATGCAATGACTTTTGCAGTGATAACCAAATAATATAATATAATGAATTTTACTTTATTTTCATTTATTAGAAATCAAAATAATTTTGTGTCATGGCTACTTATACCAATCGAAAGAGTGCCCCCAATGTATCGGAGGATTGATACTGATGAATATCATACTCGTATAACAAGAGTTCACTATTTGCTGTTACATGATTCATCTTTCATTTTTCAAACAAATAGATTCAATAGGCGAAATTTCATTTCCCATCAGCATTAAACTCTGTTGGTATTGCAGTTTATTCGGCGTCGTTCCAATTGGCAAAGCAACACTGCATATTAGGATATTTGAACCGGTTACACCTGTAATATATTTAAACGTAAAAATTGATCGTCCCGTTTCATTTCAGGAAAATAAATAACCTTCAGATCTACGTATCTCTGAAAGAGGACGACGACGACGATCTTCGTGGCGTGTCGACGTTTTGGAAATTGGAGAACGAAATATTTTCATACCAGACTAATGAGATTTGCCCGTCTGGCGAAGTCGTTGCCACTGTCGTACTCGATTTACCAAAATTCGACGAGAGGCCATTTTGCGACGTCTACGGCACAATTGTATACGAAGTTGAGGAGAAAGAATATCAAATTCCAGTGCCTGTTATCCGCCTTAAAATCGACGACACCATCGACAGCAGTTACCAAGTCAAATTTGTAAACCATGTTGGCCCAACAAGGGCGAAAGATGTCGTGCCCCACATTTCGCCAATGATCCTAGCTTTAAGATGTACGTCGGTAGAGAAGAACGTCGACATACAGATGAAAGGAGACCTTGAAACGAAGAAACAATTTCTGAAGTTTCTGAGAAAGTATCTTTTTCAAGAAATCCACACAAACGTTTACGTTGTACAGACAACTGGTTGCCTGATGCATTGTTTGATCGAAATACTGTCCGTTTCCTCCGTCGAAAAGGAAGAAAAGTTGAGGATTTCTTCGAGGTTCGACTGGAAATATCTCAATTTTTAAAAACTCTTGTATCATTACTTTCGTATTAATACGTAATAATAATAATTTCTAGATCTAGCCATCAAATGAACATAATAATAGGATTTTTGAGACAGTATTTTCCGGGCATGCTGATCAAGGAGAATGTTAATCCTGCGAACGTCAATGCTGCGATGGTCCTCATGGAGGAATTAAAATTGTATCTTAAGGACACTAGCACCGCCAACCGGCAACTAGCGAGAATAGCAACTGACCTACTTATCCCATGAACACGGTAAAACAGATTTTACTTATTAACAGAAGAGTAAATAACGAATTAAATTTGTTTATTGTTAACACGCATTTCCAATTTCATTTGATACTTCTTTGATAAAATACATATTATATACTTTGTTATACCTACGTAGCTATCAGAGTTTATATTTTATATTTTTTTATGCTTTATTTTTATACCCTTACTGTGTGAAATTCCTGCGTTAAATTATCATTTGCTCGTGAATTAAAGTGAAATTAAGCGTACTATCGAATGATTTCCGAATTATTGTCCCTCGCTCCTAGTTCATTCTCCTAGACAATAATATCAGGATAGTATGGCATAAGTAGTAGCATCGTAACTATCGAGATCCCGCCGAAAACCGGTTTAGTTGTTGCTGCTTCTATCTGCAGTTAAATGAGTGAAACAACAAAACCATGAACTACGAATAATTTTTTACATGCAATTGTGTAAAAATTTTAACACGTTTGTAATAGAAAGAGAAAGAGAGATTGATAATCGCATTACATTATACGTAAAGAAAATTTTTACGTAAATTCCTGTCTCTCATCCGTTTTGATTCATTTCAATAAAATTCTTTATGATAAGTAAAGACGTTTTTGTCAAATGATACCTGTACCTTTGAAACAAAGAAAATTACTGTTCACCAAAATTCTGAACAATGCTGCAACTCATCACACAATTTTTTTCCTAGAAAATTTATAAAGATTTATAATACTATGTATTAAAATTGTTAATAGAATTCAGTTACTAGAATTATTTTACTTACAGTTTCAGTTATTTGAAAACACGACAACGAATTTAACGAAACTTTCAGTCGATACAACAAAAGCATTTGACAAATACTTTCAGAAAGATTGAAATTCAAATTTTCTTCTCTGATTTCTTTTTCTTTTTATACTCAAACGGGAGATAATAGCGAGATAATAAACAATTTTCGTTTTATAACAGTGCTTAAATAACGTATTTGCTTAACTTCTTCCGCCATATTTCATTTTTCATCCGTAAATCTGATTGGACAATTTTTAAATAAATATACAGTGTTTCCGATTCGATGATGATTTTAGGCAAAAAAGCAATGAAATTGTTTCACTCGAGGCTTCGTTTGTTTGGCGAAAATTAAATTTGAAAATTTATCAAGTATACTTGAATTCAGCTAGTCCTACTTTTGTAAAAAAGATAAATAATTAACAGAAGGTTATTTTGCGCGCAAAAAAACAAATCAAAAATGTGGAATAAAATTTATTTCGTTTTCGAAAAGAATCAAGTTTAAAAAGTTACTAAAAAAGTAATTTTTAACGAGACATATATTCAAAATCTATTTTCTTGAAAATGAACCGATTGAAAACATTCTCTATAACGATGGACGATTCAAATCTCAAATTCTTTCAGAAAGTATCTTGAAAACTTGATGGAAAAATACTTTTGTACATTTGTAAAGATGAAGAATAAAGTAGAAGTAAAAGATCTAAGACAACGATATCGCATAAGATGCAACATTTTCGGAGACATTAAATCCAGAAAACTTATCGAAACTCGAAATTGAAAGCTTTTCAAATGTTCGATCAAGTTTCCCGATTCAAATTTCCCGCTGCATGGCGTACAAGAAGTACATCGAAGCGCATTTTAGACCGCGTCGCTGTGCACCTAATTGGTATCTACTGCCATCATATGTTCCGTGGAACTATGTTACGTCGAGCGTAACTGTTCCACTTATCATAGAAAAGAAACTATCGCGTTCGTGATTTGTGAACAACAAATGGCTAACGCATTAGACGTTGTCGATTGGGAAGGTAGATCTCGTCTGATGCAACTATTGTTTACGTTCTTTAGTTCTCCGCAGTTTTGTCAGTCCCAATAATCTTGCAACAAGTAATACAACGGCTTGTTTTGACATATGTCATTCTACTCTTAATTTCGTTTCTTTCCTTTCTTCGTCGCGTCTAACACCGAAACATGCATTACTTTACAAGCTTCCATTCAAATTTAATAGAAATGAAACGTATTTGCTTACAGAGGTTATACTAAAAGTAATTTCGTCGTATATCGGAACTCGTTCGAAACATGTACAAAGCAATTCAAAAGGATCTTATTATTACGATCGTACGATAAAAATTCACTTGACGTGATAGGTTTGTTTGCAATGAAATCGCTTTGTAAATGGTAAAAATGCTACGATGGTTCTTCAGCAAATTTTTGATGCTTAGTGTACCTAACCTCACATTGGAAAAATTAATTAGTCATGTTTCTTTAACAAACGGAAGTTGCTTACTAGACAATTCCTTATTGTAACTTACGTTTGAATATGATGCAATACCTATTAATTATATGTTTACACAAATTTATTGCAACAGGCATCGTTAATTTTGTATTATAAATTTTAGACCTGAGAAGGCAGGCGAGACACTTGGAAAATGAGATTGACGCAAAACTAGTAGCATTCAGCAAGCTTGGTGTCAATAGCGGATCCAAGCTTGTCAATACAGATGAAGTACCTCTTTTGGACGAAGAACATGTCTTTGAGAACATGGCTTCTGAAATAGAAGCGCTATTGTCCAAAGTGAATTTAAAATATATTTATCATCACATTAAATTCGCGTTACGTTTTCAATGATCTAAACTACACGTTTGTTGCAGTTATTTTCCATAAATGAGAGAATGAGCAAATTGCAACCAAACGGCGCTGCAATGTTACACACAATGCAACGCCACAAAGACATATTGAAAGATTATAAACTGGAATTCAACAAAATTAGAAATAATTTTGCCGCGAGGAGAGACAGAGAAGATCTGCTAGGGAATGTCCGTAAAGAGATCGAGTATGTATACCTGTTACTTTATTACATGTTTCCCTTTACATGTTTGACTATGAATTTATAAATGTTCTATGGGGCACAGTAATTACAAAAGTGTGAGCGGACTGAATCGACGGGAAATGTATATGAAAGAGAATCAACATATTCATAAGTGAGTATCGCTTGCTGTATGGTTTTATGGTTTTATGGTAATTTGTTAACTGTTAATTATGCGTGTATGATGTAAAGTACTCTGCCACCACTCTTTTTGAGACTGCAAGACCGAAGGAAATTCCCTTTTTCAGTTCGGATCGATTGCTGAATGATCAAATAAGTATAGCAATGGAGACACGAGATCATTTGATGACCCAGAGGCAAACGTTCAAACGTATACAGACCAGACTGAATGACATTTCAAACCGCTTTCCAGCAGTAAATAGTCTAGTGCAAAGGATAAATCTGCGTAAAAGACGAGATTCGCTTATACTCGGCCTTATTATCGGATTTTGCACGTTTCTCATGCTGCTCTATGCTTTTCACTAAATAACACTCTATACCAAAGTACTTCCACCCGTTAGTGATTCATCGATGGGAATGCATACATGTAGACGAAGTATTTGGTGATATATGTATTTACCATATATAAACGGATAGGAAATTGAAGTTGAAAAACGAGTGATTGTGCGTAAATGAATTCCGAAAGGTCGAATGAATGTTTTCTCGTTCTTATTCTACAACTTAAGAAGGGTAAAAAAAAGAAGAAGAAGAAGAAAATGAAAAATGTTAAACTGTACAGTTTTTTTTATACGTAACGTAAATCGTGGGTGATACTATGTAAAAAAAAAAAAAAAAGATTGAAACCGCGATACATGTGTTAATTTAATAAACATTAAAACAAACGACAAAGTATTTCATGTATTTATAGAATCGTTTGTTCTTAATTTCCTACGTACACGCGTGACTGTATATAATTGTCACGCCGCTTTATACCTTTATTTGGGCAAAAAAGACTGCGAGAAATCATGCATGCACAGAGAAAAAAAACCAAGTTTTCCAATTTCTCTACTGTATCTCGTACGTTGGAAAGAGAGAGAAAACAAAATCGCAGCGATCGACAAATTGCAGTACAGTAGACTGATATTTATATAAGACTTTTTATTTGCTGTTAATACGATTCAATGCAAGTACTGAGTGTCGTGCTTGCAAAAGGAAACAATTTATATAATCCTTTTCTTACGGGGATTCATTGCATACGCCTACGATGGTTCAATGTTTCCGGACAACGCTTTTCCGCGATACAACATATACGTTTCAAAGCAACAGGAGGAAAAGATGCACGACGATCACTATTTAAGCAATTACGCAGTAACGGAGGAAAATAACGTTAATGCGATATTGTAATTGATAAGTGTGTGTAGCGTGGCCTTTTTTTTTTTTTTTTTTTTTTTTGGTGNTTTTTTTTTTTTTTTTTTTCATTTTTTTACTAAGAAATATTGATTTTACATTACACAGAAAACATTTATACATGTGTATATACATACACGCATATATATGTATATATATATGTATATATGCATAAGATTCTTAAAGTCTCTTACTCGAATTCACAAAACACAGCACATTACGAAAGGAATCGTTCCGGCAATTGCGGTGCCTGGTTTCCACGTATACTAGATACCACATTTATAAATAACACCTTGTTTGTAATAGGAACTCAAGCAAGAATTGTAAAAATATCGAATACAAGGTACACGTATACGACCTAAACCTGCTTTATATCCTTTAATATATATATTTACACTTTGTGAAAACGTTTTGTTATAATCACAAAATCACTTTCAATATTTTAATTTCTTTTTTTCTGCTTTTAGCTGATGGGCTTGTCTCTGATAATTTTAATCAAGAATCTCCACGTTTACGGAAGAACGAATATTTATGTATATATATATTATATATATATTATATATATATATATATATATATATATATATACACGTGTATAGAGAGAGAGAGAGAGAGAGAGAGAGAGAATTTCTTCATACAAATGTCGCAGCTTTATACGAAATGAATATGCTTCACGTAATTAAAACACAAAAATAAACGAAATGAACGGATCACCACTCGAACAAATTATTTTTATAATGTACATCAATAAATAACTTATTAAATATCCTCTATCATTCCAATTTCACGGGAAAAGACACAACACAATAAAAAGTAGTTTCTTCTTTTACGCTACGTATTTTATATTCTTCCACGTTTTTTCGCTTTGTTTCTTCCTGTTTGTTCTTGTTTATAAATGCAATATATAGTGTATCCGTAGAAACGTATTACTCTTTTTTTTTCTTCTTCTTCTTTTCTCTCAAGTGGATTACATCAAAACGATTCTCTGTAGTAAGAATAGTTGCGAAGACAAGAAAATATTCACAAGACAATTTCCTCGTTTCGAGAGCAGCGTTTAAACACGTAAACGCTAATTTTCATATATCCTCGAAATTGTTGTTGTTGTTATTATTATTTTTCTGCTTTTATTTTATTTCTCTAATGGAGATTCTACTTAAAATTCTATTGATTTTTTTCTTTTTTTTTTGTGTGTTTTTTTCTTTTTTTTTTTTTTTTTTTTTTTTTTTATTTTTTTTTTTTTTTTTTTTTTTTTTTTTTTTTTTTTTTTTTTTTTTTTTTTTTTTTTTTTTTTCTTCAAGATACCCTATTCACCATTTTTATGTTCAAATGGATCTTCCGGTTTTGTTTCCTCTATCGTATAGATGACATAGATTGCGAGATCCATTTCACGTAGCTCTATCAAAACTTGTCCGGGCGTACAAACGAACAACAGACATCCTACTCAATATACATGCGAGTCGCATGACTACCGAATATTATGACTTCTGAATATAAATATACTTGTCATGCTGTTAATCGTTTGAATCTAAACTTTTGCTTGTAAATGTTGACTACTTGTAAATGGAGAATTATTTCGAGACGAGGTCCCACCGCACGCACACCTTCTCGAACGCAATCTTTTCTTTTTCCTTTCTTCTTTTTTAAATCGTCCGTCTTGTTTTTTCCAACTTATTATCGCTAATAATCGTCGAGATAACGCCGTTATCGTTCCGTCTAACGTAATAAAAGATTAAAATGAAAAGAAAGAAAGAATTACACTTTGTATAAATACACTATGAAAGACGAACTTTTTTTTTTCTTTCCTTTTTTGCAGAAACGAACGAGAATCACACACTACACCTTGGCACTCGTTTCACAAGTTAACGAAACGTTTAGTTTCAACGCAAAAATGTACAAAGAGACTCGAACTCTCGTTTACTACCTCGTCTCTCGATTCCCTTGTAATAGTAATAACTGTTTTGCAATTGGGGGTACTAATGCTAATAATAGTAGCATAATGTAATAATATCAACCCTTTCGCGCCGGCTATATCAGAAACGAATATTATATAATTGTGCATTATATAACATTATAAGCTAAATTACACTGTTGTTTCGACACTTGATTTTCGACAAGTAACTAAAAATTGAATTGAAATTGAAGCATTTTCATTTGGAAGATATACTCTCAGAGCGTGAGATGCGCCACTGCGAATAAGAAGAGATAAACTGTCTGCGAAAGGGTTAATGGTGGTAGTAGTAGTAGTAGTAGTAGTAATGNTAGTAGTAGTAGTAGTAGTAGTAGTAGTAGTAGTAGTAATGGTCATTAATTAACTGTCCGATCAAACAAAAGAATTGGAACAGTTGCGTATACATCTGTGTATATTCCAGCGAGAATCGACTATTATTTGTTGCACTGTCACTCTTACACGTGTATTTACCTCTAACGCTACTTGGATATATCATTTCTGTCAGGTTTTCCTTACTTTTTCCATTACTGTAGTTTCATTCATCAGTCGCGATATATATGCAAGTAAGAAAACCTTTGCCTAACTAGGATTTTAACTAATCATCGATTCTCACCGAGTGTGTGTTTAAAACTTGTTCTTCGAGATATGATTAGCATGAGATACGGCTTCTTAAGTCATACGCATCGCTATATAGTTTATAGTTTCGCATCTCCACATAAAAAACTCGACATCATTTTCTTTTCTTTCCTTTTTCCGTAATAGACGCAAAAGCTATCCCATATATATATATATATATATATATATATATATATACACACACACATATATATTATATATACATATACATATACATATACATATATATATATATATATCGGTTAAAACTTTTCTATAACGCAATGCAGTCGGGAAAGAGAGAGAGAGAGAGAGAGAAATCATCGCTCTATGTGCAGCAACGTATTTTACAACAAAATAATGTAATATGTTTGCCATGAAAGGAGCTAACGGCAAATGTACTTGGTATGCAACTATTGTGGATTTAAGAGATATACATATATAATTTTTTTCTTTTTTATCCAACAACGTGAAAAGAAGACGAATGGAAAGTAGAAAAAGATACTCGTTCACACGAAACGCCCGACTAAACGCGAGCGCAGTCTACGACTAAAATTAAGAAAGAAGAAAAAGAAATACTCTAGCTACTTAATAATTCTCCGAGATGCAACAACAGGCGAGCAAAGCGTATTCTTCTCCGTCGTTGAGAAACGTCTGATGTGAACGACGTCGAGAAACTTAACGAGAAGGTTCGTTTGACTCGTCGTTGCCAAACCAGGGGCTTGTAGATTCCAACTTCCGTATATATACCTGGTACATCCTTATCAACTGACTTAATTAATTCACGCCTTTGCTATATATATATTCGCAAGTGCACCCTCCTCTTCACTGAATTTCGTCGTAAGACTTAAGAAGAGGGATTTGTCCACGCTATATTTTCACATCAATCGCTTCTTTTGGTCCTGTTTCCGGTAACGAATAAACGAATTATTTACCATTATTTGCCACCTCGTTCGTTTAAAACGATCGTTCACAACGAGTTGAATCTCACTTTTCAAAGGTGCGTCAGTTACTCACCTATAAAAGCGAATTAACGAATTGTTCAAAATGTAACTTCCTCGGTGTTCTCGGCATCTGATGACAATTCTTGACGTAATATCTCCATACAGGACTTTGGAATAAGGGTACCGACTATTTTTAAACCTTCATCTGTAAACGAAAGAATAAAAAAGACGCTTGGAACAACAACTTCTTGCGTTTCGTGTCTACCATGTGATTTTTATTATATTTGTTGCTTCAAATTATCATTCTCATCATCATCGTGTTTTGTCAATTAAAATTCTACCAGTTTTGTCAATTAAAACTTAATTAAAACTTACCATTAAAACTTAATTAAAACTTACCAGTTCGTAAGCGTACGACTTGCATCTTGGAGTTGTGTGCGGAACGAGTGGCAAGAATGCTTTCGACTCGGCTCCAAACGCTCAGTACCGAGCCTGACAATACGTTGTAGGAACGCCTTCGCAGTCCAACCTCACAATCCATACCAAGAGTCGCGTTTTTACAATTGCCGCGCCAGTAAGCGTGCGAACACGTATCTACAGACGCTTCGTACTGCTGAGACCAGTGTGGCTCCGCTTCGTCCGAAGACACCTTCTTATACTTTTTCTCTAGTTCACCCAGAGACTCTTGTCTCAATTGTAAGCCTGTATTGGGTCTTTCAACAAAAGTACACGCTCATTTAATTAAATTATCAAGGGTAAGTAATAATCATTGTTCTTACATTTAACGTGAAGTAGGTATACATCATACCTGTAAACCATGTACAGCTGATCCTTTTTACTCTCGGATTTCTTCTTGCCGGTATCTACTACAACAGCAAGAATCGCCGTTTGTTTCCCATTGCGGATCTGATGGCTCAAGTAGAATCCTTCTTTCGACCCCGTCAATTCGGAACACTTGTCCATTGCTTCTGCCCAATTCATTCCACGTTCAACGTGGACAACGTGAAGCTCGGTCGGCGCCTTGCCGGTGGCGTGCTTCCGCAGAAAACGATACAATCTGACTCTCTTCACGTTCTCGCCGGACGTGCCGAGATCGAGGATACCCATGTCGAAACGGCCGGTCTTCTTCGCTTGCGTGACAATCGCCGTCAAGGTGTCGGTGAAGTATTTGAACAGCCGATTCTGTAGATCGACCGGCATACCAAGGATACGATTCAAAAACTTCGACATGTTGTTATAGTCTTTGTCCAACGTGAGCAAGCCGGGCGTGCTCTCGCTGTTGCAGATCAAACCAACGCCAACCAGCGCGTCAGCCACATCCTTGAAGAAGTCTCCGTGATAATCCTGCGGCGGTGGTACGAGCGGAGGTTCGTACCTGGTGTTTCATTTACAACAACAAAAAAAAAAAAAAAAAAAAATAAAANATTCGGTGATAAGTCACGTTGGACGCACAATAGTATTAATATATAATGATGTATAATTATTTTATATATAATATAAAACATGTTTATGTTATAAAAAGGCATACGAACTTCATTATAGTTCTCATTGTCGCCTCGAGCGCTGCACGCCCGTATTTGTTATCGATATTGAACTGGGAGAAATCTCTGGTTTCTGTGGCCCTTCGATCACCGTGCGTCAGGGCTCCAAGACTCTCCAAACGTTTCGCAACGATGGACGCGAATCGTCGTTCGCCAGCCAAATCTGAGATGAGAAATATGTACTCCGGGGCATTCACTTGATTGGAACGGTGCGTCCGTCCGAACTGCTGTATCGCTCTGTCAGCGCTCCACGGTAATTCCAGAGTGATGTGCACTCTTCGCATCTGGTTCCTCGCTCGTCTATCACTTTGCAGTGATATACCACTGCTGGCTGCTTCCGAGATAATGGCCACCGTTTTCTCGCCATCCATAAACCTATTTTATCTGATCCGATTAATTTGCTGCTCTTTTTTTGCAACGTACGTTGGAAAAAAACAAATTGATCGTATACCTCTGTTTTTCGGTCAAATTAAGCGTTTCTAATGGCACGTCCACCTCGGATCTCGATTCATACTGAATAGTGCCATCTTCCGTTTGAACGACTCGCCCTTTTCTACCGGTCATCTCAGCCACATTTTCCGGCCCGCCAAACTCGTCGATCAATTGATCCAATGTATTCGGCGGCAATCGTTCACCCAAATCCTCGATTTGTGACAACAATTCCTTCTTCATGGTGTAAGCACGCTCTATGGCATCTCTCGATGGCGCACGATTGCGCGTTGCTCCAGCACCCATGGGTCCTGCATAATCTATCAATGTATCATCGCTAGATTTACATCAATACTTACGGAAATATCTGTGTGGAACGTGGAATATGTACCAGTTCGTTTTTTCACTGGTTTCTTTTGCTTCTTACCGCCCTTTTTCCTTCGCCTTCCGTCGCCTGAATCTACAATGTGAATGCAAAAATAATTAAAAGTGACTCGCAACAATTTGAACAAAGTATGAAGTTGGTGTTAAAAAAGTTAAGTTTTTTAACTTTCGAGTATTTCACTTTAGCTTTGTTCACTCTGAGGAGGAATAATTTGCCATTTATTTCCAAAATCAATAAACGTATTGATATTTACACGTTACAATTAGAAGGTCTAAGTGCTAACTGAACGTTGACAACGCGTTAAAAAGACAGACCTACCAGAGTCTGATTCACTGTTGTAATTGTAGGAAGAATCAGAAGTGATGTTACTCTCCTCGTCGGTCCTGTGGTCATCCTCGCTCTCGCTACCGCTCTGTTTGTATTCCGAGCCGGAACTATGCCCACCGTTCCTCTCGTCGTCGGTGAAATCGTCGTCAGACGGAAACGTACGAACTCTCTTCGAGGCCCGTTGAGCCGCCTGTCGTATCGGTTTTCTCTTGCTTCCGCTCGCGGAACCACCGGCAGCACCGTCCACGTCGTCGAGATCCTCTAGTCTCTGCATCTTGGACGGCTCGATGCCGAGAACCCGGTGTATGTGATTGCGATCCGACGCTGGAAAGTGTTTCTCGACCAACGTCTGAAGCACTCCTCTAAAAAAATAAACGCGAATCCATATAGGGACGAATCGGTATTTCTCCTTCCTTTCTGTTTCTATTTTATTAAATTATATTGAAAACCGAATGATGGATTTTTACTTCGCAGTGGAAACGAAATCGCTCAATTCACCGTCGTCGCGTTCCAACTGTTCTAACGTGCGTGCCTCGCCGGTTGATTGCAGACCGATGACCACGCATTTCCCGCACTTCACCGCCTCCCGTGCCACTGCCACGGCGTGTTTCACCTTAGCCGCGATGCACAGGTACTTGAAGAAACGCTGATGAGACGACCAGAATTGCCCCCACATCGTTTTCTTCATACGATTCTCGGCGTCCAACAACTCCGCCGCCTCTTGAAACCTTTGCATTGCCTCGACCCACTGGATACAAGATTCACACAGTTATCGATCGACTGGACGTCGAATTTTTTTCTGTTCGTTCAGTACTCACGAGTTGCACGGAACAGTCGTAGATCTCGGTGAATTCTTTGGATAACGGTACTTCCTCTATTTTGAAAGCTACGCCGTGGAAACTCAGCTGTCGCGCGATGTACATGCCTCGTAGCTTCATGTCCATCGCTACGATCTCCATTGCGCCGACTCCCCGCTTCTCCACGGCGGTGATGAAGTCGTTGAATTCGGGGAATGGCGTCCCTTCGCCCCACATGCCTAATCGCACCATATACGCCATGTTACGCGGCTCAGACGCACCCGTGGCACTGGCGTAAACTACTCTAGCTTTGGGAAGCTTGTTCTGCAACTCCAACACCGTCAAACCTGCAATACAAATTTGGAATTTTATATTTTACGTTACGTATATATTATACGCCGCGCAATTTACACGTGTAATTTGTAACACGTGTAATGACGTGTTACAATATACCAACCAGTTTTGGTAGGCTTTGAGCTTCCTGTAGGGCACAAATTCTTCGCCCGATGACACTCGTCGAATATAATCAATCCATCGAAATCCTCGCCGCACCACTGCAAAAGCTGCTTCAACCGACTCTTGTATTTTCCACCGCTCTGAGACGATTCTCCGATTAGAGCTGAATACGTACTGAATATTACCCCTTTCTTCACGTTGCCGTTTTGCGCCGACGAGATCTTCGCGTACTTGAATTTATTCAACGCATGAACCTGAAAACACACACAATTTGTATTTCCCGCTTAATGCTGGAATATTTTCAACTTAAACAATAAATACCTCGATTTTCGACGCGCCAATATCGTTCAAATCGCGCTCGGCGTCGTACTTGAGATCGTTGGATACGGAGACCCAGATAGCGCGTTTCCTCCCTTTCAAGTAATTCTCGAATATAATTCCGGCTATGGTTCGTCCTTTACCGACTCCTGCACCATCGCCGATAAGGAAACCAGCGCGTGTACCGTCCGGCAAGAGGTGTTCATGTTGCTGAGACGCGTACGTTATTGACTCAAGTTGCAGAGCGGATAAAGCCCCAGTTCGTATCGTTTCTTCTGGTATCGAAACCTTGTACCAAACGTCCGTTGGCTCGACGCTAGACAACGATGCGGTCTCCACGACTGGATCCGGATGTTTTCGACCGAGTTTAACTTTAACGTTAATTAATTACGTTAATTAATCCGAGTTACCTAGCAAGTCAGTATCGACGTACGATTGAATTTTGAAAGTAAAATTAGACATACGCTTGGTCGGCATGTAATCGGCGTACGTTTCTGCGACACCCATATCATCGTCATCCACTTCTTCCTCTTCTGGTATATTTGGCTGCATATTCATCTTCGCAGGATCTCCAGCATTCATCCATAATTGAGACATAGCTTTGCCTGCAATAAAATTATAATTTTATTACATATTGTAGTAATTTTCTAATTATTAGTTATTCGTATATTATATTATTATATTATATTATATTATAGTTACTAAACGATATTAAATGATTCAAATTAGTATTATTACAAACATAATTACATGCTTCAATAATGTTATGACATTACGTGATGTCTTCAAGACATTAAAAATGTAAACAATACCTGATAGACCAGCTGGCCAATTTGGATTTAAACCATTTTGGTTCAACAACTGAACCAATGGATTGACTCCCATGTTCATTCCTGGCATGCCCATAAAACCACTCATCAAGCTCATATCCATACCTGGAAAATAATATTCATAAGTATTTCAGCCACTCACTTAATGTTTTATTTAATAATATCGTTTAAAATAATTGCAAACGATACAACATGGTTAATTAGATTTAAATCGATAATGTTAACATTATAGTATAAAATTTACGAGAATATTCAAATACAAAAAGTAATTCCAAAAGCAATTATGTTATTACAAAAATAATAATGTATGTGCATAACTGATTTATACATACATTGCACATGTATTTGGTTCTTACTTGATTTTTTGCAAAATATGAATGAACTCTTCCGATTGCATACATACTGTATATATACACATATGTATATACATTGTAAAATTTTACGAATTAATAAAACATACTTTGTACTTACTTGGTGGAAAGAAGGCCGCAGGATTGAAACCTGCAAGCGTTGCCAAACCTGGTGGAAAATATGGTCCACCGGCAGCAGCCAATTGACCTAATTGTCCTAAATGGTTTGCATTAACAAAACCAGGTGGCGTACCCTGTGATCCTCCTACACGTACCATTTCGTAACCTGGTGCCGCCGTTTTAGTTACTAATCCACCAGGGATTTTGTTTCCGATCTTCTGATTCATCACTGTAAAGGAAATATGGATTTCAAATACAATTTTTTTTTAGATTCATTACATTTACGTTTTATTGTTTTACTGATTCTTACTGTTTAAACCTCCCTGCCCTTTGGCCATAGCATTAGATGGAGCATCTGCAGGCTTTTCGTCCTTGATGTTTGCAATGCCTGTGGCAGCGGCAAGGTCTTTTCCACCACCTGATGAAAATGATTATGTATTAGATATGACAGTAATTCTTTGTATTCAGAAATCAAATTACCTACCAGGTACACCCATGTTGTCGGGATCTTCATCTTCATCGCTGCTGCTGTCCTCATTTATTGCATCCTTATCCCTTTTGGTTGACTGAGAAAAAATTTGTTTTATCGAACAATATTATTATCTTAACGACGACATTATTTATAAATTATAGGTACTATCAAATTTATAACAAAACAAGTATGCAAGTATGCGTTAAATCTAAAACGCCACTGTGCGCGTGGTCATCTTTTCATGTATTTCTTAATATCATTATGCACGTCCGTGGATTTGTTTGTCACGAAGAAAAGTAATGCATGCAACGACAAAGCAAATGACATCAAGTTATAATAAAAAAAACAACGCCTGCAACATTACTTTCTGTTGGTAGCCAGAGTTTCTTCTGGTTTTCTGTAGTTCGTACTTTGTGGGAAGAGAATTCAAAAAGTAAGGAGAGAAAGAAGAGACACTATTGGTGAGCTTACTGGGACACAAAAAAAAAAAAAGAGAAAAATG